>CM008280.1:44666997-44816764 GCA_002319775.1 Fagopyrum tataricum | reverse complement strand
GGAGACCCGAAAAGATCTGAAGAACCACCCCCGTATCACTTGGTTTTAAATAAAGTCTTTATTTGTTGACAAAATGCATACACATAAGAGAAATTTACGAGTTTGCAACCAGAGAACTCATGCTCAAGATAGACCGCTCTCGTGGACTTGTTGTCATGTAATAGAGTCTTCAATTTCAACCACGCAACATTAGGACTATCCGCGGGATCAAGGATAGTTTGAAGGAGGTCTTTGGAGATTGTGTTGTATATCCATTGTAGCACAATTGTATCAAGTTGGGTCCAAAGTTCGTCATCTTTGGTACTGGGACGAGGTAAAGTCAAATCAAGGTGATGGAGAACTTTGTGAGCCTAGATGCGGGTTTGAAAAAGATGAGACCAAGAGGTATAGAAGACTCATTGTCAAGAATGATCGGTACCTAATTCTTGATGTTGGATACCGTTAGGGTGGAGTGAAACGTGTTTTTTGGTTTCAGTGGGCATGATGGAGGCGGTGACGGAGGCGAAAAAGGGAGGTGGCGGGGCGTTGTAGTCTAGATAGGAAGAGGCCGGGAAGGTAATGGGGGACGGTGGATTTAGACGGCCGGTTGAGGGGTTGTACCTAAAGAAAGAAATTAGGTTAGGGTTTTGTGGCATGATATTGATATCATGTGAGATTGTAATTTAAGAAAAATACCTCCTTGGTTTGCCTCTTCATTAAACATGCATATGTAGTTACGGTTGTACATAAAATATTAACCCAAATTAATTTGTCATAACTATATACACATTCATATATACACATTCATATATAGTTAGTTATAATTTAAAATTAATTAGTCATAAATATATAAACCCATTAATATTATTAGTTACAAACTTACAATTGACCCAATTTAATTAGCCATAAATATACAAACTCATCATATTTTATAATTATTAATGTGATGTAACAACCATGAACAAAATGCTTAAAAATGTCAAAATTAGGGTCTACAGTCCATGTGTGTTAGTTTAAAGCATTGATTTTATCTTCCCAAATCTTTTGTTCGTTCTCTTCCGTACCATATGACAAATTTGAGTATTATGTGAGTTCTCTTGTCATAATTCTGAGTTCCGTTTTTAGTTGCATTTGTTGGTATTTGTGCTTCCGTTGAATGGTGGATCGAGTTTATCCACTTGGAGGGTCGTGAATATGTGATTGAAATCTAACGGCTCTAGATTGAGTCCAAATATGATTTTCCATATATAGTTGTTCCCCGAGATTTCTTGTGTACTTTTTTTCGGGTCGACACGTTCTCAATGCTTTCTTTGCTCCGATTTCCTTCCTTTCTCTTGTTTTGTTTCTCTTCGATAGGATCCGTGTCTCTTTTTCTCCTACTTTGATGCTTTTGTTTGTCATATAATTTGTATACCATGTCGATCAATTTGTTTGTCTATGGCCCACTCGTTCATGAGATTTGTCTAGTGCATCGAATTACTTTTTTTAATAAAAATTTTTTCCCATGGACAATCCTAAAATGCACAAACTCAAATTAAAATAAAAGTGCCTATCCACTACCTAGTATGAAACTAGAGATGGGCGGATTTAAATAATTAGTTCATGTCTAAGTAAATTGTTTGTTTTTCAAATCTAGTGGGTTAACACCCCAATTTTGTTATAGTTTTATAACATTCACCGAATACAAAAATATAAAGATTCAGCTAGGGGTAAGCACACAACCCGCAAATCCAGTCATGTCCCTTCTCGTCTCAATCTTGCAGGATTTCATCCATAACTTATAATTCCGTCTCATCCTACTCCAACAAAAAAATATCAAAGGGAATGTTGTTTTAAATTTATTTGTCCCGCTATTCTCGTCCTATATATATAATTAATTAAAGTAATCTAACAATGAATCAATAATCTCACCCTTTAATCTTTTTATCCCTAAAAATAATGTTAGAAATCAAATTCTCAACGCTTGTTGTCTTGTAATATCGCTATGCTCCACAAAATATGGCTACAGGATTTAATTGTTATCCACTCTTATAGTCATGGTTATTTAATTTTTCAACCTCAGTGATCTATTATATTAGTCTTGTCATGCTCTATATTCTACTCTCAACAAATTGATCTTGCCTACTACTCTTAGTTTCCACTAAGGTTTTTAAAAATGTTGTAGCGATTTTACAATTTTCGCTTGATCGATTCTTTACAATCTTACTAGTTTATAGGTTGTTCTAGGGGTGTAAATGAGATGGTGATTCCCCGAAATTCACGGGTATTACCAGTTATGGGATGGGGATGGAGATTTTAAACGGAGACGGGAATGGGGATGAAGAGAATTTTAATTCCCCGCTCGGGGATGGGAACGGGGATGAAGATAGGGGTATTCGCCCCGCTCCCCGATCCGAACTCGAATCCGTTGGGAACTCGATGAGGATTCCGATGGATACCCCGTCAGGGAACCCGATGTAGATCCCCGTTTGGAATACATATATAAATTAACAAATTGTATTTATATTAGACTTTCGTTGTAGTTTAAAGATTAATTCAAAATTTACCGATGCTTACTAAAATTTTAAACTATATACATTTTTGTACTTTAGTATCATATTCGTTCCTACTTACACAAAATTTATTTACATTTAAATATTTATTTGATAATTATATGTCTAAGTTATGCTAATGTCAACATATGTAATTTGTTTTTTATCATAAAAATTTTAAATACGTCATAAACGTCAAATCACGATGATCAAATGCAAATACATATTGTGTTTTGTTTTTTTTAATGTGTCTTACTCTCTCAAATACGTGTTCTAATGTGCAACCTAATTTTTAAACCGTGAAATTAAAATGATAAAACAATATAACATTTTATCTTGAGGTCATAATCTAAATACTAGTGAGATATAATTATTTTAGTTTACATTAATTTATACAACGAAATTCGATCTTACTTAAATTAACCAAACTTAATATATACACACAATATATCTATACTTTGACAAATTAGATAAGGTGAGTAACCCTCCGTCCCGAATCTGATCCCAAACAAAATAAGACCAAATAAGATTGAGATCCATTCTGATCTCACCCATGTATAATAGCGGAGACCGGAAGTGGTCTTGATCAAGTCTCGAATCCAAGATTTAGCTTTAAAATTTGAAGCATCGCCGAAAAGAAAGTGCGTATTTGGGCGGTGGGGCCACGTGAGTGGTGTCGGCAGCACCCTATATCGTTAGTTGATGATTCGTGAAATGCACGTGCTACACATGTGCATTCTGATGCATTTCATTATTCACTCATCCTCAGGAAAAATGACATTTTTAACACTCTTCTATATGTCTCGTCTTGCCAAATTAACCCTTAACCTCTTTTACCCATCAATCCACATGCTACTTTCTAGAAACCAAGTTATAGGTAAAGGTGTTAAAACTCGATTGATCACACCAAGATTGAACCACTATGATTTCAATTAGTATATATTATGCAATGATATCATTCATATCGATCAAGGTTTGGTTAACTGACACGGGATGTCATTATTGACTCGTTGTTTTTTTGACCCGGTTTTAGATTGTAAGAAAAATGATTATTATAAAAACCATACATATCGAAAATAGATTGTTGAACATTTGAAATGAATTTTAATTAGGCGGCGAAGACGCCCAAAATCGGAACTGCATTTAAGGCCCAATCGATCAACATGTAATGTCGTTGTAGATAGGAACAAAAAGGTGACATTAGGTGGATAGCCGAAGCTATAAGGCCTAACGTATCCAATCCATATATTGGTATAGAGCAATTCCCAACGGCTCACATCGACTCAGCGCACGTATAGTCCAACAAAGCTAGGTTCTCTCCGTAAATATTGATACCCTCATACCATATGTTTGTATATGCTTGTCTTTTCCAAACTATTAATATTGCGCAATTTCTATTTTTTAATCCAAAATTAAGAATTTTATGCACCCACTTTGGACCTCTATGTTTTAGTCAAAGGTAAAGCATTTTTCACGTTATTATGAATGCATAACGAGAATGTATTCGCGTAGACAAACCAACACTTTTATAACTAAATTAAGTGCAAATTACGCCCTACGGTTATCTTTGGATCCCTAGAATGTAGTTTGCATTTAATTAGTTATAATATTTTTATTTGACAAACAATAATAATTTTAAAACTCAGAAAACAGCGGTGATTAAATCAAATTTTAAGGGTGATTGGTTTGTACAATAGTTGAAATTTTTAAGGGTGATTGGTTTGTACTCAGAAAACTACGAAGCCCATATGCATCGTTGGAAACCATTCTACTACGCACGCGAAATACGTAGTTATGGTGACAAGCGGGGTTTTTCTTCTAGCTTTCGTTGCTTTGGAATGCAACAGAATTATTGAATTCAATATATTTATTTGGGTATTTGGGCCAATGAACCATTGAGCCCATCTTGCACATGATTATTTTATATTGTATTGATTTGCACATTAATACTAACATAACATTACGTGTAATGGACTATTACAAATATAACTTCGATGTGTTTATTAGAACCAAAATTCAGTTTTATTAATCACAGAGTTCAATAACATTACATTCATATCATGCAAAATAGAACCAAAACAAACCTAGCATGTACTGATGTCCATCTAACCTCAAAGACATTTTTCAAAATAAACGACTATAAAAATTCATTTAGCATTAAAACTTTACAAAATAATATTATACATTTACTATTTTCAAAATATGAAACATATAATTATTATGTAAATTGAGCTTCTCAAGCTCAACTCTAATACACTCCACTCAAACTCGGTTAATATTTAAATAGTCAAGTTAGAATATGAAGATATTTTCAATCTCTAGTAAAATTTAAACTCGCTCAAATTCAACTTATTCATCAACAAGTACTATCGAATAACAAAACCTAGGCCAACTCAGATTCAACTTGTTTATCAACTCGAGCGTCAAAGATCAGCTTGTTTGGCTCGAATAACCTTACCTAAAGGTTATGATGCACGAACACTTCTAAAAGGCGGCGTGTTTCGCCGTGTCGGACACGCCTTGACACGGTCAAATATGGCCCGACACGGTCAAGACACGTTCAAAGGTAGGATACGTCTAGGACACGGCGAGGACAACAGATTGTGTCCAGTCAATACACGGTCGACGAATATGTCTATTTATAAATTTTTATTATTATTTTCCTTAGTTGATTATGTTGTTCGATTGTTGTTGATTTGCAAAATGAATGGTTCGTTTTTAAATTTTAAAATTAAGTATGTTTATTTGAGACTGTAAGACTGAATATGCCTATTTATATGTTTTGTAAGATTGAAAATGTTTGTTTCTAAACTTTTATTTCAGATATTTTATTTTCATATTAATGTTTTTATCTACTAATATATCATTGGATTTTTCATTTATCTACTAATATATCATTGGATTTTTCATTTCATATATATTTTCATTTCATATATATGTCTCATTCTACATTTTATTAGCTTTAAAAATATATTAATTATTTTTTTTAAATAATATATTAATTGTTTTTCTAACCGTGTTCCCATTTCCTATGTTTTTTTCAAGGTTGTTCAATGCGCTGAGTTACTCAAGCTCATAAATTAAACATGCCAGAACTCTTCAAAGATCAGCTCGTTCAGCTCGAATAGCAATAAGGTTGTTCAATGCGTTGAGTTACTCAAGTTCATGAATGAAAGATGCTAGAACTCAGCTCGGTCAACTGAAATAGCGACCCTATATGTAGAAAACGACTTGAAAAAAATGTTCAAAAACTACCCCAAAACCTTATTACACCAAAAAAAAAAAATTAGTTGCAACAAACTTTGAACCCAAAAAAATGAAAACACATAAGAAAAGAATAGGATAGCAAAAGATCGAAAATTGGAATAGCAGGAAAAGCTTGAACTAGTCAGAACATACAATAAAACGAAAACTAAAATGCCGAAATTGGTGTAACAGTCGATACACAACGGCAGATGGTGCCATCTAAAATAGCTGTCTTTGAGTCATATAACAAGAGCATTACCGAAAGCATTACGAAACGAGTTTCGATCATTAACGATACAGAATTGTGCCATCAACAACTCAGGAAAATGCAAAGCTCAGTCTTCTTCTTCTGCTTCCTCCAGCCACTTCACAAACGGTTCCAGTGACTTCACAAAAGTTTGCCTGAATACAACAAGACAGTATATATTCAGTTCTTTACAGGTTTGTAGATCCTCAGATTGTCTAAAATACTACCCAAAAAAATGTTTTACATACCTGCCCTTAGGATTTGTTCCTTTGCGAAACCAATGGAGAATGGTGTCTTCTGCAAGCACGTCTTGATCATAAAGAGACCTCACTATTTCCGGGAATAGCTTCATCAATTTCGCGTCCTCGTAGCATTGGATCTGAACCTTGTAGATCAGTTCCAGTTCAAGCTTTCCACTTGTACAGAAAGTATTCAACAGCTTTGCCCATGTTTTCACCTGCCGTCATAAAGCACAACAAGATGAAATGTCAAAAATATTTTGACATTTAATATTTTACTCGGCAACCCAAAAGTCAAATATTCTTATAAAAACTTGCACTCTATTTTCTAAAATGTAAGGAACATTATGTCACCATCAAAGTTTATGAAATGCCATGACAGTCTATGCCAAAAACTATGAGATACACCAAGACTATTTTACACTTTAAAAAGGAATTTTCTGTAATGTAAGCAAACTTCAACGAACAGACAGCATAGGAATTTCATCACCAACTAGTAGAAGTTCACAGATTCCAACTTTAAAACATGCATTTGTTGCAGGTAATTATGAAAAACACCAAGGATTTGTGCATGCTTGAAGCATACCTGACGTAAAGCTGAGTTGGCGTTCTGCTGTTGATTTTTCCCTGACCACTGAACAGAATCCATGATGACATCCCATAGAACTCGAATAACCTCTACATCCGGAAGCTTAGCTTCTTTCACATGATGTTTCAGTGTGTCAATGACTTCATCTGTATCAGCTTCTTCTGAAATTTGAGTCGTCAATGCAGTTTTCATCTCCTTGAGCTTCACATCGAATATCTTCTTTTCATTATATTCAACCAGTGAGACCAGTCCTACGTTGCTGCATACAATTTTTTTAAATCAGAATTGTCAGATTTGCATGTAGAATGTCAATCAAAATTTGTTACTTGATCACCATAATGATAGGACTACTTACGTGAAGTGCTCGGAGAAAGATTCGGCAGACCGTTTGGAAGTAGGGAAGAAGTCCAGAAGATTCTCCTCCACTTTACCACGCTTGAGAATTGAGATGAGATCATCGAGACTATTCTCAACAAGATACTCCTTGAAAAGGTCAGTAACAAATGAAAGAACTAGTCCTTTGGCCACAAGGTTATCCTTTTGTAATGGGTGAAAGATTGTTTCAGGTGGCAAGCCCGACAGCTTCTGAGAGAAAGCAAGGGCAGTAAAGATTGCCAACTTTTTCCTCTCGTTATCCTCAAACATCTCGAGAGACTGTAAGAACCTTTGCAAGACATTCTCAAGGTTCTTAATCAGAAAAGGCTTCCTACGCAAAATCTTCTGTATGTAGAGAACAGATGGTAATATAGCTTCACGAGTAGGCTCACAGGCTATTATAGAGTAAGGGTGGTGATCCCCTTCATCCGGCTTAGTTGTTCCAGGTTGTGTACGGCTCCCAATGAATACCACCTGAATAGATCAATTAGGAAAACACTGTAACAAAAATTGCAGCTCTGTACAAAATATCAACAACAAATTTTTTATATTGCATAACAAAAAGACATTGTTTTGTGTTTAATATTTTTCTCAAAAGAATATCAAATACAAAAGGGAAAATTGTGTGAATGATTTCTGTCAGAAATATTGCAAGAAAATGACGAATGAACTTCAATAGATTAGAAAATAATATAAAGTAGCATCCGAGAAACTGTGAAGATAAGTCAGATGGTAAACACTAAGATACAAAGAAATGTGTGGGTAAACTTACAATTAAGCTAAGATACAAAGAAATGTGTAGGTAAACTCACGATTAATATTGAACTTGCTAATGGCAGGTAACACTACAAAGGTCCAAATTGACGCGCAATGTATAGTTATGGAAACAAAATGCCTATACATTCATCGCAAATGTAAATAAAAAACCTATCTACATATTTCACTTGATCCTTACAAACAGTAACATGTACATCTAACGTCCCTTGCTTAATTCATAGCACAGATTATTCCAGAAACTAGAAAAAGGTGAACCATGATACACCATGCAGATACTATCAAATGAAAACAAGACCAGCAGCACTATCACAATTTAAACTGTCACAGACTTACAAGACAGAACAAATTAGCTCCTAATCAAAATTATTTTGAAAAATCTATATCAGTAACTAGGGAGTGATCTGAAGTACGAAAACAATTCTTCAAATGGAAAATATTGCAGAAGTACAAATTTAAGTAGGAAGTTATGCTTGCCTCAAAGAAAGTGTCTCCATATCTTGAGAAGTTCAGCTCTGAGGACTCGACAGTTTTTGCAACAAGCTCCTGCAAACAGAAAAGCATGTGTCAACATTGTCAAACACCAACAGAAAAGAACTTTAGCTATAATGACTTTAGAGTAGATAAAGTTTGTTTACCAAATCACCAGCATTATCCAAGTAAATCTGGACCACTGCATCTGAAAATGCTGCAGGGTCCAGAGGAGCCGCAATATTCCGTTTGCGGGTCTTGATCCGCTGACCACTGGAACATAAAAACATAAATTCCAACATTCACTTCACAATAAAAGGTTATGTATTGGAGAATTTGGATATACACTTAAAAAGGACAAGTGATATAAGATGATGGATTGATGCCCTTGTATATAACTTATACCATGCAAAACAGCGATCAATAACAAATAGAATAGGAATAAAGATCATAATATGAAGTGAAAAAAAGCTGTTTCAAACGGAAAAAATAGCTTCAATGAAAAAAGTATTCGCAGGCTACTACAACTGATACAATCGAATTTAGGTCTCAACTTTCAGGTAAAAGACCATCTTCTAAAAGTGAAATTCAAATCAGACACAACTACACATGCCCAGCGCAAGAAGAAAGTAAGTTTTGGTCAAACCCATGAACGAATATCCTAACAAGATAAACAGAATTTAGGTATGTTGATGATTATAAAATACAAAATATATGGAAAAAGAAAAACAAGATAACCGGAAACTTACCCTAGAGTGGGCTTCTCCTTCGAGCTGAAACAAAAAGAAGAGTAAGAGTGATTAGTCGCAGAAAATAATCCCCAAATCAAGTATGAACCTCTAAGAAGAATAATTTATAACCCTAATTTCAAGCAAGGGTTTCCTATAACAGGTGAAATTAGACACAAAAGCCGATGCCGAAAATTAATAAAGGCATGATTTAGAGCGAATCGAACCCTAAATTTGGCTGATTACCACGGTAAACAAAGAAATGAAACCAAGCAAAGGATCGAATCAAAAATCAAAAGGAATTGGAGTTCAATCTTGAGAAGAGGAGCTTGAAAAAATAGTTCGACGAATCAAATCGGTGCGAAAAAACGCGAACAAGAGCAGATCTCGAATTGAAACCATTAGAAAGATTAAGACAGAAAGTAAATCGAACAATATGAAATGATGAACATAAGAAACATAAGGTAAAGATTGGGTACCTCATAAACAAGATCGAGATAGTAAGAAGAGCAGAAGATCCTTGAGAGAGGCCTTTGTCTGTCGAACGGCGTAAGAGATGAGAAGAACCCCAGAAAATGAAAAGAGAAGACACTTCTTGGTGGCCCTCAGTACTCATGCACCCGTATTTATTGATTTTTTTCCTGTTTATTTAAGTTAAAGATAAAAAAATTGAAAATGAAAAATAGGTACTTTTTAAAACAACCCCTGTAATTAGGTTAACTAGTTTAATATATCATATCTTGTACAAAAGATATTTATATCAGTAGAATATTTTATATGATCCCGTAAAGTTACGGAACTACGGAGCATTATCCATCGTTGATGCATTTTATCCAACTGTTCAGTTATATACGACATTTAGGGTCTGTTTACTTATAATTTATTTCTGTTTTATTTAGTTTATAAACCCTGCGGTTAATTTTTATGCGTGTTTACTTGAAAATTGGTTTAATTCTCTATGAGTTTATTCGGGTTTATAAACCACTCAAAAATAAACTTATCTGAGCAAGGTTTTTTTTGCTTGGATGAGTTTATTTTTGTTTAAAATAAATCCGTATAATAATTGTATATAATAAGCTAATAATCATATAATTATTTAGAATTTTTTAAATAATATATATGAGATAGTCTTTAGAATATTCGAAAAACTATTTTCTTATTTTATAAGCAAAAAGTTTGTTATTAAATATATTTAAAAATAAATGCTAAAGTTTAAAATTTTCTAAAATAATGTATATGCTTCCTCTATTACAAGATTATTTTATGTAAGGTATATCAATCATAACGTAATATCTTTATAGACTATAATAAATGTGTTCAATATTTTCATTAACGGATAATAGACTCTGTCATATTTTTTATAAAATAGATTTTAAGAAAATAAAATAAATTGATCATTAATATAAATAAATAGATAATACTTCATAAGTATCAATTTATTTTACGTTATAATGTTTATAGTCAAAACATTCGATTGTTTGAAATGTAAATAATAAATGACAGTCATATATCTTGGTTTAAATATAACTTGAATAATATATATATATATATATATAGGGTTGGGATCCGGTGAGAACCTATATTACGATAAGAAATAAGAACACATATAATCAATGAACGGTTGACTAAGATTTATCATTCGAATAAGGCAACTTTCAATTGGTATTTAATACACACGTGTGCATATGGTAACGAAATTATATGCGTATATATAATTATGGAAATAAAATATTTTAATATTGTTATTTATGGTGCACGTTTCTTTTTTATGTTGTTTATTGGACGAATAGGTTATATTTTGTATGACACGATTATATTTATCGCTCGTAATTGTTGATTGATTATATTAGAGCATGCATGCAAATCAAGAGTAAATGTGCATTGCACGAAAAAGGGACCAAATGCACGAATGATGCTATATGCAAATCAAGAATATACGTGCAATGCACAAAGAATAGTGCAACACAAGTAGTCAAAATGGAGCCAAATGCACGCACGCACGCACCATACAAACAAACTATGACTTGTCACCAAATATCCCTTCAAGCATTACGTACCTATCATCCTATATGATCTCCGGTGATGACAATTTCTGTTCCTGACATGTAACCAACATATCCCTTCAAGCATTCATCCGAACACTCCTTTCCAATTTCTTGACCGGTAACATTGACAGTTAGAGAAATCAGTCATAGTTTTATATCCGAGTTGATTTTGTTTTCACATGTAACATATGGTTTAGTGTAATATTACAGATTTACAGCTTAGCCTTCACATTGATGAAATATTACATGTGAAAGATTGTAGTCTACGAAAGCATGTATTGCAACTGAAGAGAGTAGAACGAAGTGTATACACTTCCTAATTTTACATTTGATTATCTTGCATTGTTGCCTTCCAAGTCTTGATTTTGCCGGAGTAGATTCAAGAGTTAGCGATTCGAGTCTTTTGTATAGCCGTTGATCCTAATAATTCGTAGTGCAGCCGAGTTAGCAAAATTGTAAATTTAGTACGAGATTCAAATCATTCTCGATTCAACCTTTAAGCTCTTTGTCCTACTTAACAATGACCTGATTGATACTTGGAAATACCAGTGTAGTACGATCATCAACAACAGTTCTGCCATTTACATCTCACCATGATCTGTCTCATACGTTCTTTATGGCATAAGATTGCCGCACATTTTAATGATGAAATGAGTAACTAGTTGGGAGTGAATATAGTTTCTTTTTATATTGCCCCTTGTTTCTTCATATTTCTGTACATTTAGTTTACGACAAATAACCAAATTTTAAAAAAAATTTGATTTTGCATTTTAATATTTGACCTTAGGGTTGATTTTAAGTTCTTCCTAGACATTATTTGTTTCATTTTAATCGTTGACATCTAAATACATACACAAAATTATCCAAAAATTAGATGTCTGTTTACAAAACCACCCACAACCATCTTTTTAGGTTTAGTATTGTGATATAAACTGAAATTCATGCACAAACATATAAGTCAAACCACAAATATAGAAATCAATTATTTACAGTGTATATATATATATATACGCACGCACGTACAATAAAAATAAACTATGAATTGTCACCAAATAATTGATTGCATTGTCTACCTATCTTCATATATGATCTCCGGTGATAAAAACTTATGTTCTTGACATGTAACCAACATATACCTTCAAGCATTCATCCGAACACACCTTTCCAAATTTTTGCCAGTAACATTGATAGTTAGAGGAAATCTGTAATAGTTTTTGAATCCGAGTTGGTTATGTTTTCACATGTAACAGATGGTTTAATGTAGTATTACAAATTTACAGCTTAGCCTTTACATTGATTAAATATTACAGGTGAAAGATTGTAGCCTACGAACGTATGTATTGCAGCTGAAGAGAGTAGAGCGAAGTGTATCCACTTTCTAATTTTACAATTGATTATCTTGCATTGTGGCCTTCCAAGTCTTGATTTTGCACGAGTGGATTCAATAGTTAGCGATTCGAGTCTTTTGTATAGCGGTTGATCCTAATAATCTGTAGTGCAGTAGAGTTTACAAAACTGTAAATTTGATACGAGATTCGAATCATTCTCGACCCAACCGCTTACGTTTTTTGTCCTACTTAATAGTGACAAATTTGATATTAGAAAACACTAGTGCAATACGATGATAAACCACAATTCTGCCATTTACATCTCATACACACACGCACGCATGCATCAATTCATATGATGTTTGGAGAGATACCTTAGAATTGCGCATATCTATGACTCGAAAGAAGTTGGAGTTGACCCAACTGATTCTGAAACTAAAGCTTTTATCCATTCTCGAAAAACAAGTATGAATTTATGCTTTGTGTGGCTTCTATTGTTTGTTAAATTGTACACTTTTTTTTTTGCATAATTATTTTGTTATGATGGATACTAGTTGTCATTTATTAGTAATTGGCGAAACTTCTATATTAGGCAAATGTTAACGGGCATGAACATCCGTGTTTGCTCTGCAATCTTTTTTGCACTGGAAATAGTTTTGATATTTTGCTGTTATTGAGGATATGAACAATATACTTTATTCATTCAGTAGGCTGTAAATTACAAATAATGTCTGACGCTGTATTTGATTTTGTTTTCCAAATAAGGTTATACTTGGATGAATGGGCTTCTGTGAAAAAGATCATTCTAGCTCTCTACTAGGTATTACCGAAGAATTCAATGACTTGCAAGACATCAAGCGTTGAACATATTGCATCCTTCAATGACTTTGTTTCAGCTTTGGCAGCAATATGCAAGTAAGTGCTATTTTTTCCTTTCGACTGTAGAGTATCTAAAATCAATCAGAATAAAAGAAGACAAATTTAGTTTAAATATCCCAAACTTATAAGTGGCTATGAGTTGGGCACCCTAAATTTATGAATTTGAAATTGATACCCTTAAATAATTGTTATTTGTGAAAATGGCACAATACAAACAAACTATGATTTGTCACCACATAATTGGTTGCATTGCCTGCCTATCATCCTATATGATCTCCGGTGATGACAACTTCTGTTCCTGACATTTAACCAACGTATCCCTTCAAGCATTCATCCGAATACCCCTTTCCAATTTCTTGACCGGTAACATTGACAGTTAGAGAAATCGGTCATAGTTTTCATATCCGAGTTGGTTTTGTTTTCACATATAACAGATGGTTTAGTGTAGTATTACAGATTTACAGCTTAGCCTTTAAATTGATGAAATATTATAGGTGAAAGATTGTATCCTACGAACGCAGGTATTACAACTAAAGAGAGTAGAACGAAGTGTATCTACTTTCTAAATTTACAATTGATTATCTTGCATTGTGGCCTTCCAAATCTTGATTTTGCCCGGGTGGATTCAAGAGTTAGCGATTCGAGTCTTTGTATAGCGGTTGATCTTTAATAATTCGTAGTGCAGTAGAGTTGACAAAATTGTAAATTAAGTACGAGAATCGAATCATTCTCGACCCAACCGCTTATGCTCTTTGTCCTACTTAACAGTGACATGATTGATACTAGGAAACACTAGGGTAGTACGATGATCAACCACAATTATGTCATTTACATCTCACACACTTGCATGCACACACTTGCACACACCAATTTATATAATGTTTGGAGAGCTAACGTTGAATTGCGCATATACGTGAGTAGAAAGAAGTTGGAGTTGACCCGGCTGATTCTGAAATTAATACTTTTCGTCCATTCTCGAAAAACAAGTATGAATTGGTGTTTTGTCTGTCTTTTGTTGTTTGTTAAATTGTTCAGTAATTTTTTTTTTTTTGCATAATTATTTTGTTATGATGCATACTAGTTGTCATTTATTAGTAACTGACGAAACTTCTATATTAGGCATATGTTAACGGGCATGAACATCCGTGTTTCCTCTACAATGTTTTTTGCACTGGAAATATTTTGATATTTTGCTTTTATTGAGGATATGAACAATATATTTTATTCAGTAGGTTGTAAATTACAGATAATGTCTGATGTTGTATTTGACTTTGTTTTCCAAATGTTTCATAGGTTATACTTGGATGAATGGGCTTATGTGAAAAAGATCATTCTAGCTCTCTAATGGGTATTACCGAATTCTTGCAAGTCAGCACTATCCGACTTCTAATTGTTGGCGGAGTTGTGTTAGGTTATCTAAATTTCTAAGATTAGATCATAATTAGTTTTAGTTCAAGCCTTAATATTTTTTTCTCCTATCAACCAGACATATATTCAAGGTTTGAAGGATGCAATATGTTCAGCGCTTGACGTCTTGCAAGCAATGACATTACCAATTTGCCATTTACATCTCACGCACGCATGCACACACACATGCACGCACGCACGAACACAAGCACGCATGCATGAACGCACGCATGCACGCACGCACGCATCAATTCATATGATGTTTTGAGAGCTACCTCAGAATTGCGCATATATGTGACTAGAAAGAAGTTGGAGTTAGCCCGGCTGATTATGAAATTAAAGCTTTCGTCCATTCTCGGAAAAAGAGTATGAATTGGTATTTTGTCTAGCTTTTGTTTGTTAAATTATTCAGTAATATTTTTTTGGGTGAAATGGGGGAGTAAGCCCTTTTTGTAGGGATGAATACTAAGTAGGCTCCTTTTATGTTTTAATAAAGGTTACGCCCGGACCCAATACAAGAATAGGACAGAGCACAATACACAAGCATAAGACAGAGACCAATACACAAACATAGGACAAGACCCAATACACAAGCCTACGTCCGGGCCTAATACACAAGGATAGGACAAAGCTTAATACACAAGCCTACGCTCGGGTCCAATACAAAAGCCTATGCTCGGGCCCAATACACAAGGATAGGACAGAGCCTAATACACAAGCCTACGCTCGGGTCCAATACACAAGCCTAAGCTCGGATCCAATACACAAGCCTACGCTCGGGTCCAATACACAAGCCTACGCTCGGGTCTAATACACAAGCATATGACATGGCTCAGTACACAAGCCTACACCCGGGCCCAATACACAAGCCTACACCCGGGCCTAATACACAAGCCTACACCCGGGCCCAATACAAAATATTAATAAATCTTATATTTATTTGGTTTCGAACTCTGGATGAGAGACCCTCCCTCTCACCCTTATACCGGACTAGTTGAACTTGTGTATTCCATTATTGTTTTTTTGTAATGTTATACTTAAAACAGAATGTTAATACAGAATATTGATACACAATTTCAAATACACACTCCCGTCATTAACAAAAGTATGTCGTACACAAGGTCAGTTATACAAGTCTAAGCTTCAAATACACACTTCCGTCGTTTACAAAAGCCCGTCGTTTACACAAGGGTCAAATTACACAAGTCTAAGCTCAATCGAGTTACACAAGCCCATTCGAGTTACACAAGTTCAAGAACAATCAAGATACACAAGTTCAAGCGCAATCGAGTTACACAAGCTCAACAACTCACCTTCTTGGCATCTTGAACAACTCATTTAACTACAAATACGAGAAGATTTAGGCCTGCTTGTTGAAGTGAAGATTGAGCAGTTCGGGCTTGGTTGAAGCTAACAGTTCACCTTCTTGGTATTTTGAAGAAGAGGACGCACACAAAGAAGGAAAAGGAAAGCTACTGTTGACATTTGGAGTTCCAACAGTGGAAAATTCGAGGGAGAGAAGTCAAATTGGATACTATAGGGTGGAAAACCGGGTTTCATAATCGTATCTTCACTTGGTGGTGACTGCATCAATGAATATGTTAATTACTATCCTGACGGAACCCACTACTGATATATATATATATATATATATATACTTACATACCTCAGTTGCAACAACTAACTGACTCTTTCATCCAAGCTTCTATGCATGAAGCTTCAACTGAAATTCATCATCAATGAGTTACATCATACCAATAATCTACTTTTGTCACAAGCGCAATTTACATTATATATTCAAATCCTACAGTGAACATGCAATTTAAATCATCTTTGTGTCATATATACCGGTTCAGAAAATAAATAGAATTAGAAATCGCTGAATTCAATATTTTACACATCTAATCAAGCATTCAAGCCCATATGTTGCATTATGACATAAGAGATGAACATATAACAATTGTCTAGGATATACTTAATACATTGTATCTACATTGAAGGTATAACATAAGTCAAGCTTGAGGCCTTCTCTTTTACCTCTTCCTAACAAATATATATCTATCATGTGATTTTCACATAATCAAAAGAAACAAGCACCGTTCCATAGTAGGGCAGTAAAATAGCATCTCTTGAACTGTTCAAAGGGTTACTGTAACGAAGTGAACTACTACTGGATTACGTCTAAAATCAGTAACATTTATCAAAAGAGTATATACAGTAATTTTACTTGGACTCATAGATTTGTTTAGCAACTTCTAAATCTTTCATAACCAAGCATGATTTGGTCAGTATTGATTGATCAGTAAGCCATACAAGAGATCTTTTTCCTACTTAACAGTGACCTAATTGATACTAGGAAACACTAGTGTAGTACGATGATCAACAACAGTTCTGCCATTTACATCTCACGCACGACCGCATGCACGCACGCACACACGCACACACCAATTCATATGATGTTTGTAGAGCTACCTCATAATTACGCATATATGTGACTAGAAAGAAGTTGGAGTTGGCCCGGCTGATTGTGAAATTAAAACTTTTGTCCATTCTCGAAAACACAAGTATGAATTGGTGCTTTGTTTGGCTTTTGTTGTTTCTTAAGCTATTCAGTAATATTTTTTTTTGCATAATTATTTTGTTATGATGGATAATAATTGTCATTTATTAGTAACTGGCAAAATATCTATATTAAGCATACGGGCATGAACATCCGTGTTTGCTTGCAATGTTTTTTGAACTGGAAATAATTTTGATATTTTTTGCTGTTATTTAGGATATGAACAATATACTTTATTCAATAGACTGTAAATTACAAATAATGTCAGATGTTGTATTTGACTTTGTTTTCCAAATGCTTCAGAAGTTATACTTGGATGAATGGACTTTTATGTAAAAGATCATTCTAGCTCTCTATTGGTATTACCGAATCCTTATAGGCCAACACTATCCAGCTTCCAAATGCTGGCGGAGCTGTGATAGGTTATCCATGTAACGCCCGGAATTTTATTCCGGACTTAGAGCGCCTTGTAGATCTTCCCGTAGCCCCGGGATGCCGAGTGCCGGGATTTATTCCAAAAAAATCCCGAGCCGACTCGTCGTTTTTCCCTTTTTTCGCGTTCTGACCCTTCGTTCCGGGTTAAAATGACAAGGGGTCATTTCCGACCCCTCGGTCCATGAGGAGGGACAAGAGGTCAGCTGACCCCTTGGTCCCCTCACCCCTTTTCAGCCAATGTCCCCCTCTCTCCTCCCTTGCTCACTCTCACGTCATTTCTTTCCTTCACTTTCTTCTCTTCTCTTCTCTTCTTCCATTGTTGATTGAGGAGCTTGCATGTGTGGACTGCAGAAAGAGAAGCGCAGATCAGGTGTGGTAAGTCTCTTTCCTTCCTTCCTTCCTTCCTCTCCATGGCTGCTCACCCCTTTCTTCTTCCCTCCTTCATCCATGGCCATGGATGAAGCTTTGAGAGGTTTTCACTCAAGTCCTTTGCATGCATGTGTTCTTAGCACGATTAGGTCGAGGAGAGGTGCCTAAGACCAGTGGTGGGTGTTTGGAGAAGATCCATCAAGAGAAGAAAGACTTTGGAGCCAAGGATCCACGATCGAAAACGAAGAAGACGACGTTCTGCACAGAACCCGCGAGGCGGATCTTCACGACCGCGGGATCGGCCAGCCGCAGGGGCGGCTCAGCACGGCCGCGGGTGTGGCTCGGCACGGTCGCGGGTGCGGCTCCTGGTTCGGCGGGGCGGCTTCTGTATTCCGCAGGGGGCGCCATCTGACTCCGCGGCTGCGGTTTCTACAACAGTAGGCTTCTCCTCTCCTTTCCTCTTGGTTCCTTCCTTAGTATTGTTGTTGAATCATGTTAGTAGCATGCTTAGGATGGCCTAGAGTAGCTTGAGAATGCCACTTAGTGGTTGTGGACCTAGGAGCCCTTAAGGCTCGATATAGTTGATGGATATGAGCATGTGAGCATGATGGACCTTCTAGGCTAGCTTGTTCCTCCTTGGTTGAGGATTAATATCTTGTGAGGTTATAAACTGTTGTGAGCTGCTTTCACGTGTGGAGAGTGTGGTGAGTACTTGAGCCCTAGGATGCATTCCTAGCTTGAGGGTTAGGTGATCTTGCTTTGATCACTAGAGTGAAGTCTAAGACTTCTTGAGAGTGAGTATGTATTGATATGCATATCTCTTGTGAGAAGGTGGTGGGCTTCCTCCCTAAGGAAGCGAGAGTGTTGTGAGTTGAGTGTGGTGACGAGGTAAGTCTCCGGACTTACTTAGCTCGTATTTTACGTATTAGCATTGATGTGTGTTTGGTGGTGTGTGTTTATGTTCTTGTTATAACAACTAAACCGGTAAATAGGACCACCGACCTTATATATTTTGGCCCAAGTGTATGATAACGGGCGGTGACATCATCTGCCTAGCCCTGCGGGAAGTCTAGGAGGTTCTCGGCGACTAGCCCGGCGGGTTAGATGGTCGGATGCATCCGTACCATTCTTTGCCGGTAAGTAGGGACCGAGGCGAGACCACGGTGGTCTCGTGTCACAAACCGAAGTTGAATTAGAACGAGATATGACTTAATAATAAAAAGATAATAAACCGGACTTGCGTGTGTTATGTTGTGTGATATGTATGTGCTTGTTCCTTCACCTCTTTTCTAATGCTTCAAATATGAGCTAACGGTTTTAAACCGTTTGTGTAGATGACTTGCAGGTTAGGGATGCCGCCGAGTGAGGTGGAGGAGTGGACAGCCGGGGTCTCCGTACATTATAGGACGGGGACGTTTTTGGGTTGTTTTTCGTTGTGGGTTTATTTTGTACGGTTGTGGTTCTTCTTGGAGTTATGTTGTTTTGAGGACTCGGCTGAGTTTCCACTTTGTAGTCTTTACATTCCGGTTTTCTCATACATTAAAAACGTTTTGAGTTTTCGCCTTTATTTGTGCCTTGTTGGAAAGGTCCGGTGAAATTGTTGTCAAGCTAAGGGTCGGGACCCATTGTGAGGTCTCGCCCGTAGCACCCCGAGTCCCGCGGATTTGGGGTGTTACAAAAGTGGTATCAGAGCCCTAGGCTGACAACAATGGCACTCGCAATCTTTTTAAAGGCCGAATGTGGAATAAACAGAACCCACACGGGTTCTGACGTTTTGTTTTCAAAATCATGTGCATGAGTCGGGTTTGGGTTAGAATGTACGGGACCACCACTCCTTCCGCAAACCTCGGCGACATGGATCTCTGGATTAGAAGTAGGTATATATAGTAATATATCTATGACCTTAGGATGTTTGTGCATTTGTATGTACCTAGCTATGTATGTGACCTTAGGATGTTTTGGGCTTGTATGCCTTGGATGTGTATTGTGATCATGTTTACATTTATGCTTTTAGAAGTTTATCATACCGAAATCATAAGTAGTACCTACGCAATTATACTTAAGTAAACGTCATACGCTATCAGATGGCACGTACGAGAGCTACCGCTTACGTAGGACCCGCCAGGGGTAGACCACCACTTCCCCCTACCGTCCCAAGAGGGCGGGGACGAGTAGGAAGACCTCCAGGTACGAGAGGTAGAGGTCGGGGACGTATCCCCATTGCGGACCCACCAGTTGTGGGTGCACCAACAGCAGAGGCCCCAGTAGAGGAAGTAGCAGAGAGCATCGTTCCCGAGGCTAGGGATAGGACCGTTGTGAGGTCCGGGGCGTAGGGTTCTCCATCTATCAGGACTAGGGGAGCATCCGTGGGAGCTACTGTGTTTGGGGACTACGTACGACGAGTTGAGGAGGCATTTAGGACTGGAGCACCACCTCCCGCACCACCAGTGCCTGCACCTGCACCTGCACCTGCGAGATCAGTTGAGGTCACACAGAGGGTGACCTAGATTAGGGCTGCACCAGAGATAGTTACACCGGCAGTGGTTGCACCCGAGTCAGTTGTGGAGGTTGCTAGGGCGAAAGACGAGCTGAGGTCTCCGAGACCTGATTCATGGTTGAAGGCTTTCAACCAACATCATGTACTCTACTTCGACGGGAAGGTAGGGTTAGAGGTCGAGCACTGGATTGGGCATGTGGAGTCAGCTTTAGAGGCGATCCGTTGCCTAGAGGAGAGGCAGGTTGAGATAGTCCAGACCCTATTTCGAGAGCAGGCCCAGTATTGGTGGAGGACAGTTAGAGGAGGTGTGACCAGGATGGATCAGCTACTGAGCCTCGTTAGGGAGACCTTTTCCCCAACTTCACTGAGGAGGGACAAAGTCCAGGACTTCCTGGAGGCAGGATTCGAGGATGTCCCAGTCATTGAGGCAATTAGACGATTTCGGATGGAGTTAGCCTTGCTGGGACCCGCCGCACCTATAGCGGACCAGCATGTCTATCTCTTTTCCAGGAGACTGAGGGAGTCCACCCGTGCTTACCTTGCGGGATTTTGTTGTGACTCACTTGCGGAGTACCAGGACCGGGCTTCGGCCTATGAGAGAGACCGCCCTGGGTCTAGGAGGGCAGCACAGTCCGGGGGACCGGACAAGAGACAAAGGACAGTACCAGTTGGTTCAGGGGCCGGAGTAGCAGGTTAGGGACGTAGCCATACTCCGGGACGTTCTGGTCCTCAGACATCAAGACAAGCATCAGACGGGGGACGTCAGTGCTTCGGTTGTGGAGAGTTTGGACACGTGAGGAATACATGTAGGAAGCCGCCCGTGACTTGTTTCACTTGTGGTCAGATGGGTCACCGAGCCGCTTTTTGCCGTCAGGGCAAGTCCCAGTCACAGCAGGGTTCTTCGCCTGCTGGCATAGCAGGGGGCAGTCAGAGGCCGCCACAGTACCAGTCACAGGGCTCTCAGCAGAGGGGCCAGGGTTAGGGTCAGGCCCGTACTCAGGGATCAGCTCAGGGACAGGGCCGAGGTAGAGGTCGTGGTGGAGGTACCCAGGAGACCAGGGGGCACACAGGTCAGGGTATTTGAGTTGAGGAGCACTGTTGATCCTCCAGCGCCGGCAACCCCAGGTACTATTCAGAATCACGACTTTTCGGTCCAAGTTTTATTTGATACGGGTGCTACACACTCTTTTATATCCGATGATTGTGTAACTAGGTTGTCCTTAACTACGGTAGAGGGGAGACCCTTTACCATAGGGTTACCCGATGGAGGTAGGGTTAGTGGTACCCGAGAGGTACGCGGTTGTCCTATTCATTTGGAAAACCGAGATTGGTTAGCCGACTTCTTTGTCATGCACTTAGTGCATGAAGAAGTCATCCTTGGGATGGATTGGATGGACCGCCATCGAGCTGTCTTAGACATCAGCCGGAGGACCGTGACGATTTCCACAAAGACGGGGCACGAGGTGATTTTCCGAGGTTGGGACCTCGGGAAGGCCGGTACAGTCATTAGCGCGGTCCGAGCTGCTAGACTTATCGGGCAGGGATGCGAGGCCTTCTGGTGCTATGCCATGAAGGAGGGGTCGGGACCATCGCTGGAGGAGATCCCTGTGGTGTGCGAGTTCGAGGACGTTTTCGGGGAGCCACCCGGGCTACCACCGCAGAGGAGCGTTGATTTTGCTATTGAGTTGGAGCCCGGCACGGGGCCAATCTCCAAGGCTCCATACCGCATGGCGCCGATCGAGATGCTGGAGCTGAAGAAGCAGCTCGAGGAGTTAGCCGAGAGGGGTTTCATACGCCCGATCGTTTCCCCTTGGGGTGCACCGGTCCTCTTCGTTAGGAAGAAGGACGGATCTTTGAGGCTATGCATTGATTACCGGGAGTTGAACAAAGTCACCATCAAGAACAAGTACCCGTTTCCGCGCATTGATGATTTGTTGGACCAGTTGCAGGGAGCCTCCGTGTTCTCACGTATTGATTTGAGGTCGGGATATCACCAGCTTAGGGTGAGAGAGGAGGACGTGCCAAAGACGGCATTCAGGACGAGATACGGCCATTATGAGTTTGTCGTGATGCCATTTGGGCTCACGAATGCACCCGCCGTCTTCATGGAGTTGATGATCGGCATCTTCATCGACTTCTTGGACAAGTTCGTGGTAGTGTTTATAGACGACATCTTAGTCTACTCCCGGAGTAGGGAGGAGCATGAGGGACACCTGAGGACGGTACTTTGAGTCCTCCAGGATAGAGAGCTTTACGCTAAGCTCTCTAAGTGTGAGTTTTGGATGTCCGAGGTGGCATTTTTGGGTCACATAGTATCCGCCGAGGGTGTCATGGTTGACCCGGCGAAGATAGAGTCTGTTTCCTCATGGCCGCCTCCTAGGACGGTCAAGGAGGTGCGCAGTTTCTTGGGCTTAGCGGGATACTACCACCGTTTTGTTGGGGGTTTCTCCGTGATTGCACGACCTCTCACTTCCTTGCCGAGGAAGTCTACCAGGTTCGTCTGGTCCGAGCCTTGCCAGCGCAGCTTCGAGGAGCTGAAGAGGAGGTTGACCTCCGCTCTTGTGTTAGCCCAGCCTGAGGGCGTAGAGGATTTTGTGGTATATAGTGACGCCTCCAAGCTAGGCTTGGGGTGCATTTTGATGCAAAGAGGTAGGGTTATTGCGTACGCTTCTCGGCAGCTGAAGTCGTACGAGGAGAATTACCCTACCCATGATCTTGAGCTAGCGACAGTGATTCATGCCCTGAAGATCTGACGACACTACTTGTACGGGGCTACATGCCAGATCTTCACAGACCATAAGAGTTTGAAGTATATATTCACTCAACGGGAGTTGAATAACCGCCAGAGGAGATGGTTGGAGCTGATTAAGGACTTTGACTTGGAGATTTTGTACCATCCGGGGAAGGCGAACGTAGTCGCCGATGCTTTGAGTAGGAGGACACCTCGAGAGGAAGCTATAGCTCGGCTTACGGTTCAGCCTCAGTTGCAGAGGGATTTGATAGGTTTGGAGTTGGATATCCGGTTCCCGGGTACGGACGGTCGTTTGTCCGAGTTAGAGGTATTACCTGACCTGTCCGGAGAGATCCTGCAGAAGCAGGAGAGATGTCCCATTTTGATGAGGATCCGAGACAGGATGTCCCGAGGAGAGGCACCGCAGTTTATCACGGAAGCAAACGGGCTATTGAGACGTCAGGGACGTATTTGTGTACCGTCGGATCAGGAGTTGAGAGAGCGGATTTTGCATAAGGCACATTCCACACCTTACTCGGTGCACCCAGACGCGAGTAAGATGTACCAGGACATTAGGAGATCTTATTGGTGGGGCGGGCTCAAGCCTGATGTAGCTAGATATGTGGCCCGATCCGTGACCTGCCAGCAGGTCAAGATCAACCACCAGAGACCCGGAGGAGAGCTTCACCCACTGCCCGTGCCGCAGTGGAAGTGAGAGGACAAATCCATGGATTTCGTTACCGGTCTGAGACCGAGTAGGAGCTTTGACGCGATATGGGTGGTAGTAGACCGGTTGACGAAGACCGCACGTTTCATTCCTATACGGGAAACGTGGCCGGTGAGTCGTTTAGCCGAGGAGTTTACCCGTCAGATTGTGAGATTACATGGAGTACCGAGGACCATCATCTCGGACAGGTACGGGCGTTTTACCTCGAAGTTCTGGCAGCAGGTACACGCCGTCCTAGGTTCGAGTCTTCATTTCACCACCGCATACCATCCTCGGACCGACGGCCAGTCCGAGCGGACTATTGAGACATTAGAGGATATGTTACGAGCATGTGTACTAGACTAGGGTCAGGTATGGCCAGATCACCTCCCGTTGGTCGAGTTTTCGTATAATAACAACTGACACGCATCGATTGGGATGGCACCATATGAGACATTGTATGGACGGAGAGGCCGTACTCCCTTATGTTGGGACGAGCCGGGGAGCTCTAGCGTTGTAGCTCCAGATCAGGTACAGGACGACGTGGCGAGAGTTGCTTTGATCCGAGAGAGGATGTTGGCCGCGCAGAGCCGTCAGAGGTCGTATGCGGATAAGAGGCGTAGACCTCTCGAGTTCAGGGTAGGAGCTCAGGTGTGGTTGAGGGTATCACTGACGCGGGGCATCAGGCGATTCGGCATTAAGGGGAAGTTAAGCCCCCGATATGTCGGTCCATTGGAGATCTTGGAGAGAGACGGTGAGGTGGCATACCGGTTAGCACTGCCGCCGTGGTTGGAGGGTATACATCCGGTGTTTCATGTCTCTCAGCTGAGAGAGTACATACACGACCCGAGGCACATCATTAGCCACGAGGACCTAGTGGTCGAGCCGGACCACACTTTCGCAGAGCACCCGATAGCGGTCTTAGAACGGAGTACGAGTCGCCTTCGATCGAAGGAGTTACCGATGCTGAGGATACAGTGGTCGAGGAAAGGAGCCGATGAGGCTACATGAGAGACGGAGGATAGTATCCGGAGGAACTATCACGAGTTTTATGCAGACTTAGCGACATCGATAGGACCGTCGGGGTAGTCCCGAGATCTTCCTTGTTTGCTTTATATGTTATGTGATTTTGTTTGAGTTATGAGTACCTTGCGAGGTCTGGATGTGATGCTATACGTAGACTTGGATTAGAGACAGTAGTTGACGTTTTATGAGTTCCACGTAGTTACGAGAGGTGTTGGTCGGAAAGTGTTGGGTTTAGCAAGTTTAGGGACGAAACTTGTTTTTAGGGGGGTTAGTTGTAACGCCTGGAATTTTATTCCGGACTTAGAGCGCCTTGTAGATCTTCCCGTAGGCCCGGGATGCCGAGTGCCGGGATTTATTCCAAAAAAATCCCGAGCCGACTCGTCGTTTTTCCCTTTTTTCCGCGTTCCGACCCTTCGTTCCGGGTTAAAATGACAAGGGGTCATTTCCGACCCCTCGGTCCTCTCACCCCTTTTCAGCCAATGTCCCCCTCTCTCTCCTTCCTTGCTCACTCTCACGTCATTTCTTTCCTTCACTTTCTTCTCTTCTCTTCTCTTCTTCCATTGTTGATTGAGGAGCTTGCATGTGTGGACTGCAGAAGGAGAAGTGCAGATCAGGTGTGGTAAGTCTCTTTTCTTCCTTCCTTCTTTCCTCTCCATGGCTGCTCACCCCTTTGTTCTTCCCTCCTTCACCCATGGCCATGGATGAAGCTTTGAGAGGTTTTCACTCAAGTCCTTTGCATGCATGTGTTCTTAGCACGATTAGGTCGAAGAGAGGTGCCTAAGACCAGTGGTGGGTGTTTGGAGAAGATCCAGCAAGAGAAGAAGGACTTTGGAGCCAAGGATCCACGATCGAAAACGAAGAAGACGACGTTCTGCACAGAACCCGCGGGGGCGGATCTTCACGACCGCGGGAGCAACCAGCCGCAGGGGCGGCTCAGCACGGCCGCGGGTGAGGCTCAGCACGGCCGCGGGTGCGGCTCGGCACGGCCGCAGGGGTGGCGCCAGACACACGACTCCGGACCACTGCGGGTGCGGCTCCTAGTTCGGCGGGGGCGGCTTCTGTATTCCGCAGGGGGCGCCATCTGACTCTGCGGCTGCGGTTTCTGCAACAGTAGGCCTCTCCTCTCCTTTCCTCTTTGTTCCTTTCTTAGTATTGTTATTGAATCATGTTAGTAGCATGCTTAGGATGGCCTAGAGTAGCTTGAGAATGCCACATAGTGGTTATGGACCTAGGAGCCCTTAAGGCTCGATATAGTTGATGGATATGAGCATGTGAGCATGATGGACCTTCTAGGCTAGCTTGTTCCTCCTTGGTTGAGGATTAATATCTTGTGAGGTTATAAACTGTTGTGAGCTGCTTTCATGTGTGGAGAGTGTGGTGAGTACTTGGGACTTAGGATGCATTCCTAGCTTGAGGGTTAGGTTATCATGCTTTGATCACTAGGGTGAAGTCTAAGACTTCTTGAGAATGAGTATGTATTGATATGCATATCTCTTGTGAGAAGGTGGTGGGCTTCCTCCCTAAGGAAGCGAGAGTGTTGTGAGTTGAGTGTGGTGACGAGGTAAGTCTCCGGACTTACTTAGCTCGTATTTTACGTATTAGCATTGATGTGTGTTTGGTGGTGTGTGTTTATGTTCTTGTTATAACAACTAAACCGGTAAATAGGACCACCGACCTTATATATTTTGGCCCAAGTGTATGATAACAGGCGGTGACATCATCTGCCTAGCCCTGCGGGAAGTCTAGGAGGTTCTCGGCGACTAGCCCGGCGGGTTAGATGGTCGGATGCATCCGTACCATTCTTTTCCGGTAAGTAGGGACCGAGGCAAGACCACGGTGGTCTCGTGTCACAAACCGAAGTTGAATTAGAACGGGATATGACTTAATAATAAAAAGATAATAAACCGGACTTCCGTGTTTTATGTTGTGTGATATGTATGTGCTTGTGCCTTCACCTCTTTTCTAATGCTTCGAATATGAGCTAACGGTTTTAAACCGTTTGTGTAGATGACTTGCAGGTTAGGGATGCCGCCGAGTAAGGTGGAGGAGTGGACAACCGGGGTTTCCGTACATTATAGGACGGGGACGTTTTTGGGTTGTGTTTCGTTGTGGGTTTATTTTGTACGGTTGTGGTTCTTCTTGGAGTTATGTTGTTTTGAGGACTCGGCTGTGTTTCCACTTTGTAGTCTTTACATTCCGGTTTTCTCATACATTAAAAACGTTTTGAGTTTTCGCCTTTATTTGTGCCTTGTTGGAAAGGTCCGGTGAAATTGTTGTCAAGCTAAGGGTCGGGACCCATTGTGAGGTCTCGCCCGTAGCACCCCGAGTCCCACGGATTTGGGGTGTTACAATCCAAGTTACAAAGATTAGATCATAATTAGTTTTAGTTCAAGTCTTAATATCCAAATCCTTGCAGATCAGCACTATCCGAGTTGGTTTTGTTTTCACATGTAACAGATGGTTTGGTGCAATATTACATATTTACAGCTTAGCCTTTACATTGATGAAGTATTACAGGTGAAAGATTGTAGCCTACGAACGCATGTATTGCAGCGGAAGAGAGTAGAGCGAAGTCTATCCACTTTCTAATTTTACAACTAATTATCTTGCAGTGTGGCTTTTCAAGTCTTGATTTTGCCCGAGTAAATTCAAGAACTAGCAATTCGAGTCTTTTGTATTGCGGTTGATCTTTAATGATTCGTAGTGCAGTAGAGTTGGCAAAATTGTAAATTTAGTACGAGATTCGAATCATTCTCGACCCAACCACTTACGTTCTTTGTCCTACTTAACAGTGACATGATTGATACCAGGAAACACTAGTGTAGTACGATAATCAACCACAGTTCTGCTATTTACATCTTATGCACGCACACACGCACGCACGCACCATATCATATGATGTTTGGAGAGCTACCTCAAAATTGCGCATATCTGTGACTGGAAAGAAGTTGGAGTTGACACGGATGATTATGAAATTAAAGCTTTCGTGCATTCTCGAAAAACAAGTATGAATTGGTGATTTGTCTTGGCTTTTGTTGTTTGTTAAATTGTTTAGTAATATTTTTTTGCATAATTATTGTGTTATGATGTGTACTAATTGTCATTTATTAGTAACTCGCAAAACTTCTATATTAGGCATACGGGCATGAACATCCGTGTTTGCTCTACAATGTTTTTTCCACTTGAAATAGTTTTGATATTTTGTTGTTATTGAGGATATGAAGTTTATGAACAATACACTTTATTTGCTGTAAATTACATATAATGTCTGATGTTGTATTTGACTTTGTTTTCCAAGTACTTCAGAGGTAATACTTGGATGAATGAGCTTCTATGGAAACATATCATTCTAGCTCTCTATTGGGTATTACCGAATTCTTGCAGGCCAGCACTATTCAGCTTCCAATTGCTGGCAATCTTTTAAAGGCCGAATGAGGAATAAACAGAACCCACACGGGTTCCGACTTTTCGTTTTCAAAATCATGTGCATGAGTCGGGTTTGGGTTAGAATGTACGGAACCACCACTCCTTCTTCAAACCTCGGCGACTTAGATCTCTAGAGTTGCTTTGATCCGAGAGAGGATGTTGGACGTGCAGAGCCGTCAAAGGTTGTATGTGGATAGGAGGCGTAGACCTCTCGTGTTCAGGGTAGGAGCTCGGGTGTGGTTGAGGGTATCACCGACGCGGGGCGTCAGGCGATTCGGCATTAAGGGGAAGTTAAGCCCCCGATATGTCGGTCCATTCGAGATCTTGTAGCGAGTCGGTGAGGTGGCATACCGGTTAGCATTGCCACCGCGTTGGAGGGTATACATCCGGTATTTCATGTCTCCCAGCTGAGAGAGTACATACACGACCCGAGGTACATCATTAGCCACGAGGACCAAGTGGTCGAGCCGGACCATAATTTTGTAGAGCATCCGATAGCGGTTTTAGAGCGAAGTACGAGGCGCCTTCGATCGAAGGAGATACCGATGCTGAGAGTGCAGTGGTCAAGGCGAGGAGCCGACGAGGCTACATGGGAGACGGAGGATAGTATCCGGAGGAACTATCCCAAGTTTTATGCACACTTAGCGACATCGATAGGACCGTCGGGTTAGTCCCGAGATCTTCCCTTGTTTGTTCTATGTGTTTCTATCATGACGTGTTATGTGAGTTTGTATGAGTATATGTGTACCTTGCAAGGTCTTGATGTGATTCTATACGTAGATTTGGATTAGAGCCGATAGTTGACGTTTTATGAGTTCCACGTGGTTACGAGACGTGTTTGATCGAGAGTGCTGCGTTTAGCAAGTTTCGGGACGAAACTTGTTTTTAGTGGGGTTAGTTGTAACGTCCGGAATTTTTATTCCGGACTTAGAGCGTTTTTTTAGATTTTCCCACAGGCACGAGGTGCCGAGTGCCGGGATTTATTCCTAAAATCCCGAGCCGACTCGTCGTTATTCCCTTTTCCGCTTTCCGACCCCTCGTTCTTAGCTGAGGTGACAAGAGGTCATTTCCTACCCCTCGTTCCGAGCTGAGGTGACAAGAGGTCAGCTGACCCCTTGATCCCCTCTCCTCTTTGGCAGCCTTGTCCCCTCCCACTCTCACTCTTGACTTTCATTTCACGTTAGTCATTTTTTCCTCTCTTCCTCTCTTCTCTCTCTTTGCTCATCTTCCATTTTTTGAAGCTCTTGGATTGTGGATTGCAGTGGATAGGATTCAGATCTAGTTTGGTAAGCTTCTTCCTCTCCCTCCCTTCTCTTCTTTGTTGATTATCCCTTTCTTTCCCCCTCCTTCATCCATGGCCTTGGATGAAGCTCTTGAGAAGCTTTTCTCTCAAATCCTTGCATGTGTGTGTTCTTAGCTCGTTTAGGCTGTGGAGAGGAGTCTTAGATCAGTGGTTGGTGTTTGGAGAAGACCTAGTAAGGAGAGGAGGACATTGGAGCCAAGGATCCATAATTGAAGACGAGCTTCTGCACCAAAACCGCGAGGCGGCTCACCACAGCCGCGGGTGCGGCTCCAGACCACCGCAGGGGCGGCTCCAGGATGCCAGACCACCACTGGGGTGGCTCCTGCCACCGCAGGGGCGGTGCCTGCTCCGCCAGAGGGCCGCAGGGGCGGTGCCAGAGATCCGCAGGGGCGGCGTCTGCTTCACCAGGACGCCAGCTTGACTCCGCTGCTGCGTTTCCTCGATAGTAGGTTCCTCTCCTCCCTTCCTCTTCGTTATTTCCTTAGTTTTCTAGTTGTATCATGTTAGTAGCATGCCTAGGATGGATCTAGAGTAGCTTGACATGCCATTTAGTGGTTGTGAACCTAGGAGCCCTTAAGGCTCGATGTAGTTGATGGTTTTGAGTTTGTTAAGCATGATAGACCTTCTAGGCTAGCTTGTTCCTTCTTGGCTGAGGTTTAAGATCATGTGAGGTTATAAGCTGTTGTGAATTGCTTTCATGTGCTGAGAGTGTGGTGAGTACCTTGGACCCTAGGATGCATTCCTAGCTTGAGGGTTAGATGATCTTGCTTAGATCACTAGAGTGAACTCTAAGACTTCTTGAGCGTGAGCATGTATTGATATGCATATCTCTTGTGAGCAGGTTGTGGGCTTCCTCCTTAAGGAAGCGAGAGTGTTGTGATTTGAGTGTGGTGACGAGGTAAGTCTCCGGACTTACTTAGCTCGTATTTTACGTATTAGCATCGATTTGTGTTGGTGGTGTGTGTTTGTGTTATTGTTTATGTTATAAACAACTAAACTGGTAAATAGGACCACCGACTTTATATTATTTTGGTCCAAGTGTATGATAACGGACGGTGACATCATCTGCCTAGCTCTTGCGAGAGTCTAGGAGGTTCTAGGCGACTAGCCCGGCCGGGTAGACGGTCAGTATCATTCCTTGCCGGTAAGTAGGGACCGAGGCGAGACCACGGTGGTTCTTGTCACAAACCTAAGTTGAATTAGAACGGGATACGACTTAATAATAAAAAGATAATAAATCGGGCTTGTGTGTTTTGGAGTATGTATGTGTTATGTGATGTATATGTGTATGTGCCTTCACCTCTTTTCTAATGCTTCGAATATGAGCTAACGGTTTTAAACCGTTCTTGTAGATGCGTTGCAAGTTAGGGACGCCGGGGTCTCCGTACATTATAGGACGAGGACGTTTTTGGGATATGTCTTTGTATGTTGGATTATGTTGTACGGTTTAGATTTCTTTATCGGAGTTATGTCGTTTTGAGGACTCGGCTGAGTTTCCACCTTGTATTTTTACTTTTCAGTCTCTCGCATACATTATAAACGATTTTGAGTTTTGCCTTTATTTGTTCCTTGTTGGAAAGGTCCGGTAAAATTGTTGTCAGGCTAAGGGTCGGGACCCATTGTGAGGTCTCGTCCGTAGCATCCCGAGTCCCGCGGATTCGGGGTGTTACAAAATGTGGTATGTTATCTAAATTTCTAAGATTAGATCATAATTAGTTTTAGTTCAAACCTTAATATTTTTTTCTCCTATATACTAGGCAGATATTCAAGGTCTAAAGTATGCAATATGCAATATGTTCCGCGCTTGATGTCTTGCAAGCAATGACATTACCAATTTGCTCTATGTTGTACAAGGTAATATCATGTTGCCTTCTATTTTTCGAATTATTTTATTTCTTTGAATGGTTATTAAAAACCAACCTAGAAAACTTGAACATTTTTAGTTAGTACAATACAAATTCTACTTGAAAGAAAGAATCACCTCTTTTTAATACATTATTTTTTCATTTATATCATGATCAGGTTGAACAAATAAATTCTTTACTGGTCGAGATGACTATCAATGTAATGACTTTGTTTCAGCTTTGGTAGCAATATGCGAGTAACTGCTATTTCTTTTCCTTTCTACTATAAAATATCTAAAATCAATCGGATTAAAGGAAGACAAATTTAGTTTAAATGTCTCAAACTTTAGAAGAGATCCTGAAAATCTCACCGGTGAGCGCCGAGTACACGGATGACATTTTTTAGGTTATTTTCCAACAATGATTTGTTCTCGATCAGAACGGCCTATCATCTTGCAAATGAAATGCATAATCAGGTGGGGAGAGCGTCATGTTCTTCGGATCCTGGTCATAGAGATGGCCTTTGGAAATGTTTTTAGAAGGTCAAAACTGCTCCACGAGTAAAGGACTTTTCTTGGAGAGTGTTCGCGAACTCGATCCCGTTTCTAGAGAACTGGTGCAGAGGCGTGTTCAGGTCGAACCGTGGTGGGACGTGTGTGGTATAGGGGAGTCGACCTTGCACATTATTCTTCAATGCCCAACGATGGTAGTTTGGCAACTATCTTCCTTGGGGTGTCGAAATGTTGGAAGGTGTCTTGAGGTTTTTGGCTCCCTTTCCAAGGCTGATCAAAAGCTATGGCTTGTTATCATCTGGAAGGCTCGCAATCTTCAGATCTTCGAGGGTCGCAATCTTCAGATCAAAAGCTATGTCTTGAGGTTTTAACCTCTAATCCACGATTGAGGTTATGGACTATCAACAACTCTTTAATTGTATTTGTTACAAATAATAAAGAAAAAAAAACACTACTACATACAAAAAATAATATGACCAACTTATTTGGAATTTCTAATGGCCGGTATGATAAAGATGAATAATTAAATAACATTGTCATATTAGATATTCTAAAAGTTTGAAATTAACCAAGTAAAATATGCACAAAATCTAAATTAATGTATTTATAGTAACAATACATAGTTATTTATAATTTTAAAATCAACCAAATAATTATTATTTTGTCACCTTACTACATATAAGATATTGTAATGATTTGAAAATACTTTTTAACATTATATAACATTTAGAATTTTTATTGTACTGACTGGATTATCTTTCTCAATTAAATAGTATTTAAAAAAGTTCCATATATCAAAATATGTTATTTAAAAAAAAAAAGTTGTTTCACAGTCGAAAATAGTAAACCGTAGCTAAAAAGATATTACATGAAATTTGAATAGTACAAATAAGATATTCTGATGAACTCAATCGAAAATTTCAGTGTTACGATAAAAATAAGATATTCTGATATTTTGGAAAGTTTAATATTAACCAAATTATATCTATTTTAAATTAGGAAAGAAATCAACATCGGTAAACAATTGTTTTACTGTAGGAAATAGTAAAACGTATATAGCTTGTTGATTAAGTATCTCATTAACGAAATTTAAAAAAAATTATTTGCAAAGTAAAAGATATTACAGAAATTTTGAATAGTACAGATGATTAAGATACTGTGATCGACGAACTTAATTGAAAATTTTAATGTTATTACAAAAATAGATGAATAACTTAATGTTATTATTTGGAAAGTATTAAGATATCAACCAAATTATATATAATTAAAATTAGGAAAGAAATCTACAGAGCTTGGGGGTAAAGCAATCGATTAACTACATATTTTTGGTAAGCTGCAGATCTCAACCCTAATTTACAAGTCTATATAAATCAAACATCGCAAATCACGTTAGAGATCTATCACCTCTTTAGTTAATTGTTGACGAAGCTGCATTCGTATGTTAATGGCGTCCAAACAAAGCTTTTCGCTTTCTCTGTTACTGATCTTGTTCGTGTTGTCGCCGGCGAATGTGCAATCACTAACATGCTCGACACAAAAGCTGAAGAGGGAGTTCAAGAACTGCAACGATCTCCCAACTCTGAGTTCATACCTTCATTGGACCTACAACCCCGACGACAACAACACTCTCTCAATCGCCTTCCTCGCACCTCCGACGGGATGGGTCTCTTGGGCTATTAATCCGACGAGCAGCGGCATGGCTGGCTCCCAAGCCCTGGTTGCTTTTAAAGATAACTCCGATGGATCCATGACGATGAAGACGTTCAACATCCGCTCGTACGGTTCGCTTGTGGAAGGGAGTTTGGATGGCTTGGTTGTTAAAGAAAGCAGCGCCGAGTCTAGCGATGGCATGATGAAGATCTACGCTACTTTTGTCCTGCCGGAGTCGCTGTCATCTTCCGGCAAGATTAATCACGTTTGGCAAGTGGGGTCCTCCGTCTCCGGCGGCATTCCAGGCGGACATCAATTCGACTACGACAACTTGCACTCTATGGGAAACTTGGATTTGTCGCCGTCATCATCATCATCGTCCGGCGCTAACACAACCACCTCAGCTACTCATGTCGTCCCCGTCGACTACTGGACAAAGCTGAAGAACATTCACGGAGTTTTGAATGCAGTGAGCTGGGGAATCTTGTTTCCTGTGGGAGTAATCATAGCAAGATACCTCAAAACCTTGGAGTCGGCGAATCCGGCATGGTTCTACCTTCATATTTCTTGTCAAATGCTAGGCTATGCTCTCGGAGTTGCTGGCTGGGCCACCGGGCTTAGACTCGGCTCTCACTCGGAAGGAATCGTCTTCTCTACTCACCGTTCCATCGGTATCGTTCTCTTCTGCTTCGCCACCAATCAGATATTTGCAATTCGCTTCAGGCCAGACAAGGAAAGCAAGTACAGATTGTATTGGACCATCTACCACCGCTCCGTAGGATACGCCATCGTCGTCCTTGGTATCTTCAATGTCTTTCAAGGATTCAACATCTTGCAACCCGCACAAAATTACAAGTTGGCCTACATTATCGTCCTCCTCATCTTGGCCTGCATTTCGGTCTTGCTCGAAGCTCTTACCTGGGTCGTCGTTCTTCTGAGAAGCCATCGCAAATCCAACAACAATCTTTCATCCCCTGCTTAAGGAGACATTAATTAAACTTGTCTTAGTTTCGATCAGATTGAATTTTGTATTTTACTTTTATGTTAATTCTATATATACACATTAGTAATGTAAGCAAAGTCATTCTATTATATCAATTTTACTTCATTCGATCTCAAGCTTGAATGCATGTATGTACCAATTCATTCATATATGTATTTACACTGATCCAAACACGCCCTTGATTTTATGCATTATTTGACGGCCTTGTTCAACAATGATCCAAACACGCCCTTGATTGTATGATGGTAAATACTAGATAGAGAGGAACCCAAATGCAAAAAGTTTATCCACCCAAACTCTAAACGAAATAACAATGTTATAAATACAACGTTCTATTACAACAAACTTCGAGAATAGGAAGCTGCCCGGTGTTCTCAACCCATCACTAGTACAAATCTGTTAATTTAAACCGTCAATGTTAATCTTTATTTTATTTTATGTTTTTGTCGGATTAAAACACTACTAAAAATATGTTCAATTATAAACGTTTTATCTCTTACGCTTGAAAGTTGAAATAGTGTCAAGGGCGAAATCGAACGAGCGCGCCTGAAATGTAGTAATTTTCGACGCTTGTTTTAGTCAATAGCTAGTTCATTGCCTTCAGTGCGGGTTTTGTTTAAACAATTTTTATTATAATGTTTATATATAAGGTATTGAATATCTATATATTTTACTAAAACAGCCGTCAAAATGCTGACGTGGCGGCCTTATGATTTTTCTCGAATTAAATATTTGTACTAAATTAATAATTAAACAAAAAAATCTTTTTAACAAAAACAATATTTAAATTTTATATCAACAAAATTTTTCAATAAACAAATAATTTAATATATCGTAATAACTAAATAGGAAGATCTCGGATGACAAGATCTCCTGATAATTTTAATATATGGCGTAAAATTTTTAAAATTCGAAGGGAATCAACTTGTATCTTTTTAACGAAAAAATCGGATCGACCATCTGTTATCGTTTTAACGAAATCAATTTGTTTTTTGTATGCGTATTTTCTCTAAATATATCAGATCATACGAAACTTTTTACACAAACTTTACACGTAAATCTTCTCCAACAAACTAACCTCTTCAAATACCACTATATATATCAAACACCAATTATTTATTTGGTCTTCAATCTCTCACAGTCCTATAAGCCACAAATCAATTCGTTTCTTCGAGGTAATCTACTAATTTATGCATTTCTTCTTTGATTGTGGGTTTTGATTTAGTCTTTTATCAAATTTTTAGAAAGTTCTTTACGAAGCTACAAATATTTTTGTAAACAATTTTTTTTGCTCATTTGATCTTATTCCCAATATAATTCGATCGATCGAAAATTCGTGTAAGATTGACATTAGTTTTGTTTATCGAACATGTAAACCTAGCGGATTCCTTCGAATTTGGATTTTCATATTAAGATTTTACCTTTTTATTATTATAATTTATTACGCAAATATATTTGTTATATGATTTTATGCAAAAATTTTCCTCGTCCTATTCTATAACAGTATATTTTTCGTTTCTTTTATATCATGAAACAAGTGATTTCTATTTTTCATATTTTTATCTTCTAAATCGGATTTTAATTACTTTCCGATTTAGGTTATACTAGAATTTTTGCATTTAGCTTGGTTTATTTTCCCTGACATATCCATATTATTTTCCATATTTTTATCCTTTAAATTGGATTTCACGTTTTTTTTTCTGTTGTATTCACTTTATGTTGACTCACGAAAATTCTATTTAAATTTTTTTTTAGTTCCTATTGTTAAATAATTTTCGGTGAAAATGGTAAGTGTGTAGTTTTTTTATCAAGGAAACAAAGTGTGTAGGCAAAATTTATAGAAACATTAACTATGCACTTTCTATTTGTGAAGGGACTTTCTATTTGTGAAAGGATTCAACGTCCAACTCTGTTACCCAATCCTGTTACTCAACCTTGTTACCCAACCTTGTTACCCAACGTTATATTCTGTTACCCAACTTTGTTACCCATATTCATTTATGTTACCCAACTTCGTTGTTACCCGATTTTAATACCCAACGTTCTACATCCAAATTCACTTATGTTACCCAACTTCGTTGTTACCCGATTTTAATACCCAACGTTCTACATCCAAATTCACTTATGTTACCCAACTTCGTTGTTACCGGGTTTTAATACCCAACGTTCTACATCCAAATTCACTTATGTTACCCAACTTCGTTGTTACCCGATTTTAATACCCAACGTTTTACATCCAACTTCACTTCGGTTACCCAACTTCGTTGTTACCCCATTTTAATACCCAACGTTCTATATCCAAATTCACTTCGGTTACCCAACTTCGTTGTTACCCGATTTTAATACCCGACGTTACATATTCAACTTCACTTTGGCTACCTAACTTCGTAGTTACCCGATTTCAATACCTAACGTTAAATACCCAACTTCACTTCGGTTACCCTAGTTATCCGATTTCAATATCCAGTTTGTTTAAAATAATAACAAAAAAAGATTGAGGGAGGAATAACAAATCATATGAACTAAAAAAAAGAAATAAAAGAAACCACTATGTAAAGTTTGCAAGGAGTTCATTTGTGCAGGTCTTGGGCGTAATGATAATGTCGGTTTGATAGTTCATTTGCAGGCCTTTTTGGATGCAAAAGAAGAAGAATTGTCCCAGAAGAAAAATGAGAAAAGTTGTCATTACATATTTACTGATTCAGATATAGCAGTGGTTAATGACCTAAGCCAGAATTTGATGGGTACTCGAACTTCGATGTGGCTCTTACTTTCAGAAATAAAAAAAGATGAACTGCTAAATTCATGCTTTACTTTACTGCTGTTCGAGGTACCCTTGAAGCAATGCACAGGTGTGCAGTGAAAAACTTTAGTATATCATAATAGTATACAAAATATGGATCCCTTTTACAAAATTCTTGATCAGACGTGTTCTTGGTACATCAATCTGTTCTCATGGCAACCTATTCTCAATCTTATATGGTCCATATTCATGTCCAAAAGTGAAGTTCTTTATTCATGTACAAAGATGTAATAAATTAACACTCTTAAGCACTAATTTTAGGCTACAATATAGCAAATGTGGAGAATATAACCAATCTAAAGCACAGAGTTGAAATGACTATGACTTCCTAGACCTAGAGCAAGGCAGATGCCTTTCCTTTAACCAAACTAACAAATTTTACTGTCTAGTGAGAAAGGCATACACATATGAACTCAAAAAAGCTTTGAGCATATTCATTTTAATACCCGATTTTAATCCTCCTCCTGACTTCTCTTTTCAATTAGTTGAGGTCTGATTTATAGTCTCTCAACTTTGCAAGGAGCATAGCCTTCATATTATATCAAATGAAACCATGAGAATAACTCAATTGGGCGAAGAGGAACAAACCCATCACAAAATCATAATGACAAGCAAATCTTCAAATTAAACCCCATAAGCTATGGTGTTTACTCAACACTCCCTTGCAACACATGGCTATTGTATAAAATGTATAGGCATTCTCAGAAATCAATGGAATTGGATTCATGGAAGGATCAACTACAAACAAGAAGAAAGGCATAAAACGGACATTCACATCATCAAAAACCATGTATACAAACTGAAAGTTGAAGAATATATGAGACTCTGCCATGAAGTTCTTCACCATTAGATGTGCGCACAAATGCAGCATACGGAGTTGAAGTTCTTCTTCATTATCATTAGAAGCGTAAATGTAGCACAGTGTTGTTTCGCACAATTTTGATGAACACAAAAATGATCATATCAATGATTCCAAGCTCAAAAATCTTGATAGGCAATTCTAACCTTAATCTTAGCAGAGCTATTGTTATTGCCTAGTGAAAATAGCCTAAAACTTGACCACCCACATTGTGCTTGATAGCGTCTTCGTGATCCAGAACTCCATTTGGTGTTGTGACTACCACGTAGCCCCACTACATTCAAACATAACCAAGTTTAATAGCTATTTTAACAAATGTAAATAGATTTAACTTCACCAAATCAATCAATGGTGTAATGTGGATACATGCGTGTTGGAAACCTGCCAAAAGCTTGCACTTCAAGAACTGCCAAAAGCTTATAATACTCATTAAGCACTGAGCATACATGTAACAACAACAAATTAATGAAATATATGACATGATAAAACAATGTGTCTTTTATGCTAAAAATGTTATAAACCATGGTTGTAATTATAACCCACTAGATTTTATCTGTTTTAAAATTAGTATTTTTCTTCAGTTAGAAAACACGGCTATCGTCAGCAGAAGATGCGAGAACAGTTTCATGATTGGGACCCCATTCAACCTGAAATACACCCTCCCTGCAAAGAAATAAGACCAAGAAAAGCCATGTGATGAGATGGACTCAAATTTTATCAGATGCAAATATGAAGGGAAAAAAACACATCCAAGTTCCAGTTTAAGGGAAGAGGCATACGTGTGACTAGACAGAGCATGAATAGGCGAGTTCAGCTTCCGCATATCAAAAAGCCCAATTAATAGTAGTGGCGGATAAAGCTGTGGCAAGAATCCATTCATTGTGTGAATTGAATGACCGATAATTCACCTGAAAAACAACAGTTTCTCTATATAAGAGAGTAGATATTACCATATGTCAGCATGTCCACATAAGTCGTTGCTTCATCTAAAACCAAGATTCGTCTTCTTTAAGTAGCACTCTTGCTAAGCACACTAGTTGCCTTTGCCCAAGGCTCCAGTTCTCCCCATCTTCGGCAACTGTTAGAAGCAACACACTTATATGCATTATCAAACTAATGGCAATATTAGTACCTGTCAAATTTTTTCATCCGAGTGCTCAGTAAGAGGATCAAGATTAGCTCTTAAAGTGTCCTAGAATAAAGTAGGATCTTTAGGAATTATACTTAATCTAAACCTCAGATCTTGCAAGCCTATTTGACAGATATCCACACAAACAGTAATGAAAAAATCTTTACAGAAGCCTCCAACCATAGTGCATTTAGCCATAAAAACATAGTTCTTTTAGATCACCTTGCATACACAATATATACGAACATACAACACATTTCAGGAGTTATCATCACAAGCAAGAATTTCTTCAATATCCTTGATGAGTTGAATAAAAGTCTCGCTATGGAGATCAAGAGATTTAACATCTTAGGTTACCAAGAGATTTAGCATCTTAGGTCCTTGCGCCCTGCATTAGCTTGTGTACAAGAATAACGTAGCTCATTGCAAGTTCAAAAACACAAGTTGTTAGTATATCTTTCCAACAATCTAGTGAGATTTGAACTAGTATTCAAGTGGTCACGTATGCAAGACTGGCTTGATTGATGAATTGCACCTTGTATCTATAAGGCGGCCATTTAAGCTCCAATGTTGGCAGAATCCTTCTATGCCTTCAACTCCCAGTACCATCCACTATTGCTCTCTGAAGCTTCAACCCATAACTTAATTAGCACCTCCACGTAGGCAAATCCTTCAAACCTAAACAAAAATTCATTAAGAAAAAGATCAACAGATGTAGAAAATCAAAAAAAAGAAGGGGCATTTCTTCGAACAGATGGTATACATCTGAACACGGTGATCTGCTAAGCATGAATCATTGAATCATACATCACCGTTTATGCTAAATTAAGGTACCAGGGGTCAGTGAACCAATTAGTCATTAATATTTGGTAAGCAAATATCTATACACACTAATATCAGAAAATCAAGATTTTAAATAATTGCCTGAAAAAGTCTTTCAACATTGCTAAAATACATCATACATTACTGCTAATAATTTGTATTATAAGGCAATGATCCAAAGATTTCTACTGTTTTGCTAATCGGCTTAAATTAATGCAGCCTATGTCAAATCACTTTATGCTTGTCTATTTTACAAATTTCAACGTGAATATGATCTCATTAATTGATAAACAAATTATGAAGTATGAATTCAAAATCACTATCAGAAACCTTAATAGAAGGGAAAGAGAAGGGTTCATCACCAAACCCTAATCTGAAGAGATGAAGAAGGGAGACGAAGAAGTTAGTAATGGCGACAAAGAAAGTGGTGAAGAGAGGTAGCAACAACGATGAATAATCGGAGCCCTACATAGTTAAAACCGAGAGGAGACTAGCGAAATGGAAGGAGAAGAGAAATCGCCAGCAGAAGAGAGGTGAGAGAGCGGAAGAAACTGAACAAATTATTTTAAAAAAAAACTATTTATACCTACATAGTTAATACCGATATAAATTTAGCATGCATACTTAATGTCCCTAGTAAAAAATCCGCATTTATACCCCATTTAACTCAATAATTTTCCATATCAAAATTTTACTTTTTTTATCATTCGAGCCATAAAATTTTTAACCTAACCACTAATGCCACCTTATTCTTTTAAAAACCTTTACTATATTGCCATTTTTGTCTCTCAATCTAAATTTTAAAAATAATATTTTTAACAAATAATTTGCTGCTGATTTGACCTAAATTATTTTGTTTTTTGTTCAGATATTTACCTAACCATATCTATGTTTGGGTTTTTTTTTTACCCAAATAATAAATTTTCATTTGTTAATTTTATCATTATACACATTATTTGATTTTTTTTCTTATCGTAATCTTAAATTAATTAACAAATCAGATTAGATTGGAAGATTTGTTTTGGAAAGTAAACCGGAAGATTTAACTTTGTACCCTTTGTTATAATAAAGCTTTTATTGTTGGTTAATTTTTTAAAAGAACTTTTCTCTAAATTGTAGATAAGATCAAAATGATACACTGAGTATTGAATTATACTTTATGAGAATTGAGATCTCTCGTATATTTTTGTTGGAGCGAAAAAAGATACTATTAAATTTCTATCCTTATTTATTAATTATTCACCCTCAACTAGATTTCTTGCAAATTATGCATGATACAGTATTTAGTAATGCTTTTGATTAACATGTTTTCATCTAATAATTATGTCTAGAGAAAAATCAAGAATATCTTAAGTTTAAGTTTAATGATGAATGTACTCAATATGTGTGGCCTTTGATTTGAGAAAGACTAACAAGAAAGACGCGATGGAGAGGATCCCTCTTTGACGATGGACAAGAAGCTAATTAAGCGGGAGGACAATAATGAAGTTGAAGAAATATAGTCCCGAGCTACATAATGGAGTCGTTGACTCAAAATAAAACTTTGTTAGTGTTAAAACTACTACTTTATAGCTTTTTTCGTTGATATAAATAGATCTTTTTTTTTATTTATATAACTAGCTTCTTCTTGCTATTAGAGTTGGACTATAATTTAGATTCGCCAATTTAGACTATAAATTATATTTATTACTTTTATATCTAATACCGTAAATATACAAATAAATTGAAAAAGTGAGTATAACATTATATTATTATTTTGTATGCATATATATAAAATATATAATAAAAATTCCATATCATTTTTACAATTAAGGGATGAAATAATCAAGTATTAGTCTTAGACTTTTTTTTTTTACTATGCCTTTTATATTCCCATTAGACTTAATGTGCTTCTTTACCCTCTCGAAAATATAATGATTTTTTTTATTACTACTTAGTCTAATTTCTTATTAATAGAACCACGTTCAAATGTGCAGGATACCACCAACTGTCCTTCCAAGAAAATTTGTATTAAATTAAAAAAAAAGATTGTTAATCATTCATATGAAAAATACGAGATAAAGTATTTTAACAAAATACATGTGCAAGGCACGAGCTATGCACTAGTTAATCTTGAAAATATGATTGTACTAAGAATATGATTTATTTATTTTTATAAAATTCATGACGAGATTTTTAACAAATAGAACGTTATTAAAATTATTATACTTAATCATAGTCAAAACACCAAAAAAAATGTATGATTTGTTTAATTTTCAAATCCTTTATATATTTATTAAAATTCTCAAACTGTCATTCCTACTTATAAACGATGTGAGATAGCAAAATCGTTGAAAACATTTTTGGTCAAAAACCAATATAACGGAATATCCAATATAAATAAAAATTATACTTGACCTTAACCAAGCTGAAAATATTTAATGACCCATATGACGGATATTAATCCGTTATGAATAAAAATAATACTTGAACTTAGTCAAAAGGCCAAAAAAATGTCTGATTTGTTTAATTTTCAAATCACGATGTTGGATAACAAAATCGTTAGTCAACGACACTTATAACGGATATTAACCCATTATTAATAAAAATTATACTTGAACTTAACCAAAAGGCCAAAAAATGTATGATCTGTTTAATATTCAAAATCTCTATTTATACATATACTCAAACTATCAACCTTACATATATAGTCGATGTGGGATAACAAAATCTAAAATATTTAACGACCCACAAAAAAGTAGGTCAATGACCCATGTAACGGATATTAGTTTGTTATGGATAAAAATTATACTTAAACTTAGCCAAAAAGACGAAGAAAGTTATGATTTGTTTAATCTGCAAACCCTCAATTTATATAAGTTCTCAATCGTTGGTTAAAGATCCATATAACGGAATATCCGTTATGAATAAAGATGGGAGTGAAAAATGAAAATATTTAACATCCCACAAAACATTAACCCACAAAAAAGTCAACAACCCATATATAAGGAGAGAACTATAATGTACAGGGGAAGTTTAGGTTTGTCAGCTAACGTAAAAGATTTGATGGCTAAAGATTTTATGGTAATTAATAATTTAGTAAAAAAAGATTTTACAGTTAAATTAATAATTTAGTAAAAAAAAGATTTGGGGAAAAAATCGTGAGGCACCCCGCCAGCATTTTGACAGCCGTTTTAGTAAAGTATATAGATAAGAAGACATACTTGAAACATTTACAAAAGCGTCGATATTTACATTAAAAAAAGTTAATGGATTTGTAATTTCAAGGTTTAAGCCATAACAAAATATCGATCTTGGAAGCAAGATATTTCTGTAAAGCAAGATACTCGAGGTTTAAAACACAATTAGAAATGAGGATTGTGTCATTCGAGTCGATTCGTATTCATTGTTTCCGTATATTAATATGACTTTCCATGTGTCCACTATATCTTAATGAACTTCAAGTTGGAGGATGAGTGGATTAATGACTCGAAGACAATGTTGGATCAAGATGATAGGGTGACTGAAGAGTGTCCTCCTCCCCTTAATTTCACTCTTGAAGATTGCTATTTTATATGAATACTATTTGAGATCAGTTGTTGTTAGTCAGTAATTTTTGATATGAAATTTGACAACAAGTCCATGTAAAGATTTAGAGGTATTGTTGTCATCCTCTTTGTTATGCACATTTGATTGTGATGGATTTTTATTAGTGATTGAATCTTGAATATATATATAATATTGTTCATTTGTACAAATTTGTATCTTTTGTTCCCAACCTTTAATATATATGGTTTTTGTTTGTTTCGTGATTGTCAAGAAGGCTTCTTGACAACCTCTGGACTATCAAGAAGACTTGTTCATAGCTTCTTTATTGTCAAGAAGACTTGTTGACAACATTTGTACTGTCAAGAAGACTTGGTGACAACCGACTGTCAAGAAGTATTGTTAACAACTTCTAGACTGTCAAGAAGGCTTGTTAAAAACCTTTAGACAATCAAGAAGGCATATTGACAACCTCTGGACCATACGTAAGAAAGCCTTGTTGGCATCATTTGTGTAACACCCCAAATCCGTAGGACTCGAGGCGCTACTGGGCTAGGATCTCACAATGGATCCTGACCCTAGTCTGACAACAAGTTCACTGGATCTTACAACAAGGCATAGATAAATTAAAACCAAATATCAAACCATAATATATACATATCAAAAGGTATACAAAGTACCGCTGAGTACAACCAAAACATGTATCTGTACATACAAAATATCCCATAACCCTCGCATGACCCAGTGTACGGAGCCCTCATCGGATCACCCCATCTGAATCACTCTGCAGTTCTCCTAACCTGCAAAGCATCTACAACACGGTATACAACCGTTAGCTAACCATTCACATATATATAAGATAATGCATAAGAACAAACACAAGTCAGGGAATCATAAACACATAATCATACTGTCACACATTTACCCGGTTAATCATCTTTATATAGTCCAACACTCAAATCGTATATATAACTGTATATGAACATATGTGACACGAGGAATATATAATCCTCGCCTCTGGGTCCCATAGCCAGCTGGAGTGGTGCCTGGAACACCTCCCCGTGTACCCTATGGGAGTGGAGAGTGCCCGAACCGTTTACCAGATCTGGCCTGCCTGCAAAGAACCTCCCAGACTCCCAACAGGATGAAAGGGCAAGTTATCACGGCCCTACAATGGGCAATCACTATACCATAGGTCAGTAATAATCAACATTGCATGCTATCAAGCATATATCACACACCACTCATGCATATATCCAATATAAGGATGATAGTTAAGTAAGTCCTACGGACTTACCTCAATCTCGGAATACTCTCAACCACGATCCACTCCAAATTGGAGGACAACACTACCTAATAACAAGGCATAAAGAGATATCAAATCTCTTATCAATCAAAGGGGTCACACCTAGACCCAAGGGATCCATAAGGATCATATCCAACTTATAAACCTCGATAGTCTACTAAACTTCAAAGCCATAACCGACACATATCGATATCAAACTCATCATCATTCTATCCTCATACACATACCTAGCATGCTACTAACCCGCTCATACTAGGAAAGGAAAGGATCAATACTACTCTAAGTAGATCCTGTACAAGACGCACCTGCGGAACAGGAAAGACGCAGGGGCGAAGTGGCAGAAGGCGCAGGCGCGGCGACACGCTGGCGCTGGCGCTGGCGCGGTGACAAGATCCCGCAGGGGCGGCCATGTCCTAGCTTAGAAGGCTCTTACAATTTGGACCGTCAAGAAGAATCTTTTATAACCCAAAAGTTTTCAAAAGTCCATCTTGATAACTTAAGGACTATCAACAAGTCTTTTTGAGAACTTGTTAATTGTCAATAAGTATTGACAACTTCTTGACAGTCAAGGAAAAAATTAAATTTTTTCGGATTTTTTTCATTAAGTGGTTAGAAACAAAAACTTGAAAAGTTGATGGTTACTTTCTAAATTAATTATTATAGATTGGTTATCCTACCAACCTTTTCATACTTTAATTGACCTAATAAACATATCAATTAACCCTGAATATGAAAGTAATTTGTTGTACACTAATTCACATATCATATATTATAGGCAATGCATCAATAAAACTTATAACAATTACTATAATGGGGGAATTGGGAAGGAAACTCACACTAGATATAAAGAAAGACAAAAGGGGAAAAAAACTATTAACTCTAATCCACGATTGAGGTTTTAGAGAAGACAAAACTAGCAACTTCATCAATCTTCCTTTTATACTAAAATATGAAACCCTAAATTCCCTACGTATCCAATCTCGTGTCTCTCTCCATTACTCTATGAAACTGCAAAGTTCAAACTGCCAATTACATATTGTTGTTTGCTCTAATGCCAATTTGCATAAGGCTTGTCATCTCTTCTTTCACCGTCTTTACCTAAGTCGACCGCCCATTCTTGAGAGCTCGTCAAACGGTGTACGGTGTGTTGGGTAAATCGCACTTTTCCAAATCACCGAGTATGTATACTCGGGTAATTTGTTGTGCACTCACACACTCTAACAACCTCACTTACAAATTCTCTTTAAGAAGTCTTATTATTCTCTTCTAGATGGAATAATCCAAATGAGGGGTGTCCTCCCATATTTATAGTCATTGTCACCTCCTCTATGAGAAGGTTCCAGACCTCGAATTTGCTAGGTTATTCCGGAGCCTTCTCACTATATTGTCTTATACAAATCTAGAATTTTACCTAGTTTCTAGTTTATTAGTGAGCTTCCGTTGGGTTATAGTTGTCTCGATCGTCTTTCGGGTAGCTCTACCTCCTATAGGAAGGTTCCGCCACCTTCCAGAATATTCTACATCATTCTAGAAGGTTCCACAATCTTCCAAAAATTCCACATTTTTCCAGAATGTTCCGCCACCTTCTAGAATAATCTGTCTTCTTCCGGAATATACCCGCTTTCCGGAGTGACCCATTTTCACAATATTTATATTTGAAAATATTATTTATCCTAACAAGTTGTTCTTTCATTCACTACCAGAATTCGTTGAGTTCCTCCGCCGGATCCCTGATACAATGATCTTTATCAAATTTGACTCTTAAAGTTAGGATTGGAAGTTAGAGTGTGGCGATGAACTTGGGAGGGAACTCGATTAGGATGTATTTAAGGTATAGGAAGAGGCCGGAGAAGTTGTTGCCCCGGTCATGAAGCTTAAGTCGGGTTTGAGGCTTGCATGAGGTAAGACCTAGTGAAACGATAAGAGGATAAAGATGATGTATTGGAGGAGGGGAAGGTTCATCGCCGACGTCTTGGTTAAGGTCAAAAGATGGCATGTTTCTCGAAAATCAAAGCTATATTTGGATATATATTAAAAAAGTAAAATATAAAAAATGACCAAATTTAATTTCGAATCCAATTTTGTAATGGCTAGTTTGGTATGATTTGTAGGAATGGAGTTGGAATCAGAAATTTATAGGAATAAGTCATTTTTAATACTTAGTGTTTGGTACAGTGTTGGAATGAAAGATTCTTGACACATGTTTTTTTAAAATTTTATATGAGTTATGAAATGAGAAATCGTATAATTTTTATGATATATGTGTAAATGTTTGTAATGTAAATATATGCTATTTTTTAAAATACATTTAAGAAAAACGAAGATCAGCTAATAACTTAAAGTATAAATACTAAATAATCGTCAACCCAAATAAAAAGGTATATAATTCTTCTATCAATTTTTTTGTCCTAATTGAACCCATTATATATTTTCGAGGACTTTTCGGTAACATTACATCTTGACCAAAATATTTGTATTATATTTATTTATTTGTTTGTCAAATCATGTTTTTCTACAAAAAAATAATATAATTTAAATTAATTGATGGACAAATTATTTTTTTAAAATCATTATTTCTATTTTGAAATGAGTTTATGTTGGAATGATTGATACCCACGTTTAATTTATGTAATCAACTTCTTCTCTAGAGTTGGAGTGAGTCATTTCATGGAATAATTTTCATTCCAATTCCAAGCCCTACCAAACACGATGTATAGATATGACTCATTCCGATTCCTAATTTCATGGAAATAGTACAAAACGAGCCCTAAGTGGGTTAAATAAACCCCGAGAGTGTTTTTAAAAACTTAAAATTAAATTATAAATTAATTTGAGGGGGTTTAATAAAAACTCTTGAGAGTGTTTTCAATATAAAGCGGTTTTAGTTAACCCTTGATAGATTTTTCTTGAAAAGAGCCCATTTTTGAACTAGTAAAATTTCTCCCCTATTTCAACTTTGAAAATTCCCTTCATTTCATGGAATGGCTCGAAAAATATCACCGGATCCTCTTAAGCTTGGAGAAAGCTCAAGTCCTACACAAGAAGAGTGTCTTATTCGGGATCTTGCATATCCTTAGACAAAGATACTTACAAGAGATCATCATAAATCATAGAAGAGATCATCATAAATCATAGTAAGCATGCATTCTTTCACACTAAAAATAATGGTATTCATAAAGCACACATCATCGTTGATGTCAATAAGAGCACCTACAATAGCAAGGAAGGGTCTCCCTACGATGACGGAACGAGATATCTATCCTCAACATCAAGAACTACGAATCGGCTAGCAATTCAAACAATTGATCTTCCCGTGCACTTATCACCCCTAATTGCCTGATGGTGGATCTATCCGCCATGAATAAAGTAACTTCACTAGCTGGATTTTACCTCAGTCCATTTCCTTGCACAAGTTCAAAGGGATTAGACTTACACTAGCACCTAAATCACATTAGAAATTATAAACTTTACCAACAAATAAGAGAGGGGTGCATAAACCCCCTAGATCATCACGTTTAGTAGGCATTTTATTCTTCAATAGTGCACGACTGATGCGTCTTTGGAGACATTCAAGGATAAACTTTAGATCTAGATCAAGCTAGAGCTTCAACTACTCCTTTCTTGATGTGTATCGTTATAATTTGGGATTGAAATGGGGGATGGAAGCAATTGAGATGGATGCGGAAGCGAAGGTTGATTCGATCTAGAGAGATCGAATAAACCTTTAGATGAGGATTGAGGGTTAATTCTTGAGAAGAATCCTCGAATATGGGTTTCTTGGATCAAATATTAGATCCAAGGAAGAATTTTGAGAGGTGAAAGAGAGAGTTGATGCCCAAGTTAAGTAGGAGGAAATACTTCTCAATACTTAGTAAATTTGAACATGGAAAAACATGTGAGTCAACACATCCTTATATAGAGGGTGTTGCGTAACTATGGGCCAACGGGCCAAAATAAGTCCATAAACGGGAGGCCCAAAAAGGAAAAACCTAAAGGATAAGTTTAAAAGGGAATATTCTATAATGAATATCCCTTTTGTTACAATAAAAGAAAAACATGTAAAATATAGTCCAAAAATGTGCTAGCTTCATGTCATGGTGTCGGGAAGAGGAGACATGCCGCTAACGGGGCCAAAAGGCGTGGACGGAGTCGGTAGTCTATTCCATGGTGGTGTAGAGACACGACATGCCACTAACGGGTCCAAGTGATGTAAAAGTGCTGGTGATGATAGAGCTGGTAGCTTGGGCGATGGCGTTGGCACAAGCACGGGTGAGCGGTCCATCCGAGCAAACCCTCAGAGCCTCGTCCTCATCATCTATGGTCAACGTAGTCAATGACGTAATCAAGGGCGCATTAGTCCCCCCATCTTGGCTGTGAAATGTCCTCGTTTCACCATCGTCAAAGACGGGGTCAACATAAGGGGCAAGGTCCTTGACGTTGAATGTCGGGTTTACTCCATAGAAATTCGGAAACTCTAACTTGTTTGCATTCGGGCCATGGCGGGCTAAGATGCGGAATGTGTCATCACCACGGTCTGAGACCTTGCTTATACGGTGAGATGAAAAACGCTCCTTCCTTAGGTGGAGCCAAACAAGATCACCGGGCTCAAAAGAGACGTCGTGACGGCCCTTGTTGCGTTGTCTGGCAAGTTGAGCGGCACGACGTTGAAGTTGTGTTCTAGTCCGCTCATGAAGCTCAATGACTTGGGCAACTCGGTTTGCGGAGGTGATGTGTTCTCTGTCCTTGAGCAGGCGGGGAGTGAAGTTCATTGGGGTGTGTGGATTGAGGCCATAGACAACTTCAAATGGTGATAACTTAGTCGCATGTGCCTAGACTTGTTATACGAAAACTCCACAATAGAAAGTAACTCCTTACACCTATGTGGGTTGGTCGTAGTGGTTGCTCTGAGTAGAGCACCAAGAGTCCGATTGGTCACCTTCGTTTGACCATCGGTTTGGGGTGATAACGCTCTCCAAAAGTGATTCACAAATTTACAAGCGGAGGGATGGTAAGACATATGGTCTATATACAAGCGGAGGCAAGGGACAAGGAAAATCAGGGAAGAAGGACAATAAGCCGTCTTTTTCAAAATGTTCTAAGCCTGATGACGTTTGCAACTACTGTAAGGAGAAAGGACATTGGAAGAACAAATGTCCTAAGAAGAAAAAACGCATGATTCTGGTCTTGCAACTGTTGCAAAAGATGATTTTAAATCATATGAGGATATAGCTTTGGTTGTTGGGGAATACACTTATCAGGTTGATATGTGGGTTCTTGATTCCAGAGCTTCCTATCACATATGTCCTAACAGAGAGTGGTTCAAAACTTACAAACAAGTAGATGGTGACAGTATATCCATGGTCAACAATTTTGTCTGTAAGGCGGTTGAAATTGGCTCAATTAAAATCAGGACAAGTGAAGGAAGATTGTGTACATTGAATGAGGTCATACATGTTCAACTTACTATTAAGAATTTGATAGCCCTTAGTATGCTGGATAGTATGGGGTTTTCTTTCAAAGGTGAAGGTGGATTTCTGAATGTTTGTAAGGGTTATAATGTTATTATGAGATGTGTCAAAAGGGACACTTTATATTTCTTGTAAGGTTCTACTGTTTTTGGGTTTGTTTTTGTTGCATCTTCTAAGGTTCACAAGGATGATATGACTAAGTTGTGGCATATGAGACTTGGTAATATGAGTGAAAGAGGGATGCAAGTTTTGACAAAGGAAGATCAACCATTAGAAGCTATTCACCAAAGCTTAGCTGAGGGATAGGGTTGTGCAACCGGTCCAGACCGAACCGGACCGGAATTTCCGGTCCCGGTCCGGACCGGTGGATCGGAATTTTCAAAAACTTGGACTGGACCGTTACGGTCCGGTCCATTCCGGTATGTCTGTGAGAAGAGTTTATTTAAGCATTTGGAGAAGTTGGTATGGGTATGGGTATATTGGATAGAGAGAGGAGTTGGTATGGGTATTGGCTAATGCATTTGGAGAAGAGTTTATTTAAGCATTGACTAATGCATCTGGTATGTCTGTGAGGATTTGGGCATTGACTAACGCATCGGGTATGTTTGTGAGGAGGGGAGTTGGTTCGGGCATTGAGCCATTGACTAATGAACCTGGTATATTTGTGAGAATTCAAGTCAAGGTGAAGATTTGTTGAATATGCCTTGAATAGGCTTTTGTGTTTTTTCTATTTTTGATTCAGTCTTATACTTGGCGCCCAAGTATAAAACCTATCAAGTATAAATATTGTAGGTTCCTTTAGTCTCCTATCATCTAAAAATCTGATCATCTAATCATTTGATAATTTGTTCAATCTGATCATCTAATTATATGTTAATCTGAAAATTTGGGATAACCTAGTTATTATCCTCTCATTGTAATATGAAATTTTCTCAATAAAATCTCTCTGCAAAGTGGATGTAGCTTTATTGGGTGAATCACTACAAACCTGTGTGTTGCCTTTCTTATTTGTTTGTTGATTTCTAATCTTTTCAAGTAATTCCGCACAACAATCTTATTGCACACTAATACTCCTACTACAAGCCCTACAAACACTCGGATCCATGTGCTCGTCATGTTCGGTTTCAGGTATACAAACACCAAATAAATCCATGGGCTTAGTATAAGTAGGCATATACTGTGACATGCACGTGTACACTAGAGTATCAAAATGTTAGAAAAACAAGGTACTTGAATGATTGTACGTTATACTAAGCCTAAATGGATGGTAAGCTTTGTTATTTCGTTGGCATAATTAGGTAAACAAGCAAGTTTGTATGGTAAACTAGCATCAGCTGTACATAAAACTCCCACTTCTTAGTTCTTATCAACACTGATCCAACTATACTCTTCACCTATGCCTCATAGATGCATCAAGTCTTCGGTTTATGAGACAACATACCTACATATATTTCACACAGAAGCAGCAAAAGCAGGCACAATAGCACCCACACAAATGAAACTTATATTTTTGTTCAACTTACTGATGAGAGATGAGGAAGACTAATTGTGTATTTAACATATTACTTACAATCCGGATGGTTGTGGAGACATCCAGGAACATGAATTAAGTCCAATCTACTCAACATTGGCTGATAGTTGGAAGCATTTTCATCAAATCTAGATGCAGTGAGGTTAATGCGAGTCAATATCTAGGTTAGGAGGGATATGATATGCCGCAAACTTGGCCATTTGATGTTGGTGCTCAGTAGATACCAATTTTCCTGAATCTGTCACAATGTAATAGCTACTGGCATGGCTTGATGCTACTGTTACCATTTAGTATTCTGCAGAGTTACAAAATGTTTGATCCAAAGACATTCACTACAAGGGTCAGTAAGTTGATTTAATTTAAAAACAGAGAATGATGATTAGGATTGTATAAATATTTAGATGTTATAAGCTTATAGATGTATTTTTATTTCTAAAAAACCCATGTATTTGTACTAAATTATTTCAAAATAAACAATTCTCGATTTCATCGTATGATTTCAGATCCTATATAAATGCGCTCGATTTTCCGATTCAACATAAACGCGCGTGAGAAGCACGCACTTTCAAACTAGTATATATATATATATATATATATATAGGGTCAGGTTCGGGTGAGAATTTGTTCCTGTTTAAGGAGTTTGAACCTCTAAGAGGCATATGACTAAAAATAAACGTTCAAGATTTTGGTGAATCGTAGGTGTTCATGGACGTGATTCACATTATTAATTAAAATATATAGTTTCAATAAATAACTTCACAAATTTGGCAACAAAATATTATCTTTTAATCGTTATTTAGTAAATTTCGATCGATTTTTGATAAAATACATTCGACATTCCTATCTTAATTGTATTTATTTAAAAAAGTTCGATCGAAATCATGGTAATTCGGTCGAAATAGAGGATCGTTATACAAGCAAAAATGAAAAATCTATCGAAATCATGCTAATTCGGTCGGATTGTTTACATTTCGGTCGGATTATATACATTTTGATTGAATTTAGAACAATAACTACCCCTAAGTTACAAGTCCAATTATGTCGAATTCTTTAAATTGCAATCAAAATGGAAGTATTTCGAGAGATAGTGCAAAAACAATATCAAATTGTTTTGCATTTTGATCTACAAAAATAAAATCATTCATATCGGAATCATAAAATTACGAGCTATATATGACAAATCTGGGACATTAAATTTATATAACTCTTCGTAATATAGAAACTTTGTATAATTCTTGATAATTAAGGTATGTTAATAATATCTTGATAACTAAGATATGTTAATAAATATTAAAATCTGTTATATAACTCTTCTCAATTTAGCGACAAAATCTGAAACGTTAATTTTATTTGATCAAATGATTATGACAGATTTTTACTCCTTACACAAGAGTATGTTCGAATTTAATCGTATCATAAAAAAATTGGATAGTAAGTAACATTGGAATTGTACAAATCCCAGTACTATATATATATATTCCTCTTTCAATATCCTGATTCATAGAACATTAAAATCAAACCACCCATAAAGAATACAAGGGGGGGAAAAGAAAAACGATGCTAATATGCTATGCCTTTCCAACGTGTCATTTAAAACCTAAAAATTCGGGTAACCTTTTTTCCATCCAATTCTCACTAGAGATTAGGATTAGAGGCGTGTGGGTCCCAAACTTTATGGTCGGTGGAAGTGGGTCCAGCCCAAGCCATGGTAATTGGTAGAGCTTGACCATCATGGCATTACATCACTGATTAGTCCTTCGTATTAGTAGAGCTGTACTGGATGAAGGCCCAACTTATATAATGGGTCGATGTAGTTACTGCCCATAGTGGGTCATCAATCTTTTCTTCTACTTACGTTCAATCGAGTCTACTTGTAAGTTTGTAACTGTGTTGGTGAGATGACAATAACTCAACTGCACTCTACTACTCTAGATGAAACGATTCGCTGAAATTTGCATTCATGTAGATAATATTCAACTTTTTTTTTTTTGTGTGATTCCAATCATTGTTAGAACTTAGGTTTTAAGTTTTCGTTATTGTAAACTTTTGGAGGGGTTCGTTAAATATATGGTGCAGAAGTTACTAACGTATAGCTGGGCACGCACTACCACTGTGTGCCATCTATCTTCGTTGACACGCACCCAAGATGCGTGTCAGTGTTAAAAACAATAAATAATTTATTTTTTTAAAAAAACCTATAATCTACAAGGAAATCTGAAGCTGACGAACAATACGAGTATACATCAACGTTAGAAAAAAATAAATAGAAAATTAAAATAGAAAAATCTAACACTGACACACATTGTAACTGTACATTAGATTTCATACTTTACATACCTGACGCGGGTGTAAATTTTCAGGATTATATCTATGCTTATCAAATAATTAAAACAAGTGATGACATGTCCCAACATTTTCAGTTTTAAGTCCCTTAGAGTTGAAGTCCACCAACATACTTTCTTATGTTGAAATACCAAATATATATATATGAAACGTAACTTTGAGTTTTTAACACATTTATAAAGATATGGTGTTCAAATTTTAATATAAAGTTTAAAATAATATATATTTTACAGGAACCTGTAGATAATATTCAAGTTTTTTTTTTGGTTCTTGTCAGACATAGGTTTTAAAGTTTTCATTATTCTTAACTTTTAGAGGGGTTAGTTAAATATATGGTGCAGTTACGAACGTATAGCTGGCGCACACTACGATTGTGCGCCATCTATCTTCGTTGCCACACACCCAAGATGCGCGTTAGTTTTAGAAAAGCAATAAATAATTTAACTAAAAAAAACTGTAATCTACAAGGAGCCCTGAAGCTGACGAACAATATGAGGATACATCAGTGTTAGGAAAAAAAAAAACTTTCTTATGTTGGGACATGGCATTAGATTTCATACTTGACATACCTGACGCGGGCGCAAATTTTCAGGATTATGTCTATTTTTAATAAATCTCGTCCCAACATTTTCAGTTTTAAGTCCTTAGAGTTGGAGTCCACCAACATACTTTCTTATGTTGAAATTTCAGGCTTGAATTTTTGAAATTTTGATGTATATTTTGCTCCCGGATTCATGGGCTACACATGCACATGATTGAAGGGTTTTTTACTTCTATGAATTAACATTATCAGTCAGTGAAATATCAAATATGGAACGTAACTTTGAGTTTTTCACACATTTATATAAGATATGGTGTTCAAATTTTAATATAAAGTTTAAAATAATATATATTTAAGAAATTTTATGTGATATATATTAAATTTATTACAATTACGTAATATTTTATAAGTATATTTTATATTTTAAATTATAGGCTTTTCGGTTCGGCACTATTTATATCCATCCGTTTTTCGGATATGATCGGAAAGAAATCGTTATGTATCGTTACCCGTATCTATATCCGTATTTAAGATATCCGATAGTTGGTTGTTAATACCAAAGGGAATATGAGATTGGCAAGTGATTGTTACATCTAGGGATTTGATTCATTCACAGTTTTACATTTACAATAAGGATTTGCCATCAAAAGAATCAAAAGAGAGTTTGAACAACAAATACTGGAAATTATCAACAATCATAATTACGTTTATTTTCTTTTACCAACAAATGTCTCGTCTTTATCCAGCACTTTAAATGTCCTTCCAATGCTTTACTGCTTTTTGTCTCATTGTGTCCTCAATTACAATATATTAACCGGTTAATTACATTTGAAATGTACTTTTTTTTTTTTTTTTGAAAAATCGTCCTAAAATATACTATTACACAAATTACCCTTAAAAATCGGTGATTAACAAAGAACATCCTAACTAAATTTTCCTCATGCTTGAGAAGTAAAAAGTAAACTAAAATAAAACTACATTATTGAATAAAATATTAATGAGTAAAAAACAAATAAACTATTTAAATAAATTAATTGATCTCTAAACTAAATTCGCGTAGGAATATAATTTTCGTACAGATGATTTTTAAAAATTGTTTAAGACTTTAAATAAAACATATGACTTATAACTAACAATCTCGAAGATATTTCAAATTGTGGGTTATCCGGTATCAAAATAAATTAACGATTGTAAATTGGATCTTCCTAAAGATATTGAGGCATTTTTTAGATGTAAGATAAAACCGATTTTGATACTTTAAATAGAGTGGAGCTTGAATATGATATCATATGTCATATATCGATTTATATTTGCTTCGATGTATGCCGTCGTTTGGAGCTTGATATTTCGAAATTTGATACAAGTTCATTGTTCTAAATCAAGCTCTTGCGGTAATTGTATAAACTTAGCCACAAAAATTTGGCGAAAATCAGGATTTGATGTTTTAAATCTGTGTTGTAGGTTATTAATTTATGCGAGATTTGGGTGCGGTCATAGTTAATCTATATTAAGATTTTAGATAAAACATACTACTTATAACTGATAATCTCGAAGATTTGTGAAGTTATGAGTTCCTTGATATTAAAAGAATTGACGACTAAAAAAAAAATGAACACACTAAGGGCCCGTTTGGTTTAAACTTCGGAAACGGAAACGGAATAGAAACGAATTTAGTCCACACGTATACCCTTGTTCATGAAGTTGTTGGGAATCATTCCTTGTGATTTGAACTAATTGTAGTAGAATTTGATTAGTTTTAATACTCTATAGGGTAACAAAGTAGGAGGAAGCAAGTGCATATTGCATTAAACCAACCGAAATGATTCCATGAACAAAGTACATATGTGGACTAGATTCGTTTTTATTCCGTTTCTGTTTCCGGAGTTACAACTAAACGGGGGGTAAATATAGTTGATTTGTTGTTTAGATTTTATAAAAGTTGAGGTGTTAATACTTGAAATAACAACAGGTAAAGAATAAGAGGCTTTGTTTTATTTCATTAACCTAAATCGTTTATATAAACTATAAATAATGCTATTTTAACTAGAAGATATTAAAAAAATAATAAACTAATTTTTGTAGGTTCTAACCTCAAATATTAGAGGAAAAAAATTACACGTATTTATAAAAGTAAGAATAAAATGTGTAATGTAATTTTAATATCATTTTGTAAATTTAATGTCAAAATATATAAAATAGAGGAAATAATATTTTGAATATAAATAATATATAAAAAGATATAAAAAGGTAGATAAGTAACTATTAATAAAAAGTTGTAGGCAGTAATAACACTAATAATTTCAAATACTGTAAACTAGAATTTTGAGGTTATAATTTTAAATATTAAAAACCATATTAAATGATATATTAATAAATCTAAATATATCTTTTAATGCAATGAATACGTTTTTTTTTTGGTCGTGAATGCAATGAATACGTCTATTAATAAAATCCTGAACACTTTTAACCATAAAGTTATATTATCTTTAGGATCGATAAGAGAGGAAGACCACAAGCCTATCTATGATTTTATAATTCAAAAATGATACACTGATTGATTCAAATAACAATTATTATTTTTGTATTTTGGGTCATTATAATTAAAAAAAACAATTATTCCATAATCCATACAGTACTATTTTATTTGTTAATTGTTCTTGGATCAATTATTGTTCTTTTGTCACAAACCTGATTTATTTGTGGATAGATAATGAAGGTGCAATAATTAATCCTTACGACACTACAAAACAAGTGCTTAATAGGAAATTTTAAAGTTAGGTTTTAAGAAAAGTTGTGAAGAAGCTAATAAGATATGTTTATTTACATAAACTTCCCCAATACAATGGAATTCGTAAAAAAGAAAAACTAACTCGTTAGATAATCCTACCACAAGTAAGATTGTAATTTTTTAGCAAAAATTTCGTCTTATTTAATGCATGCAATCAAACACATTATTTTTCCAATTAAATATGTTTTAACTTAATATTTATTCAAATATTAACCTATGTACAAAATTAATATTCTTACCATAAACTATATCTTAATTAATATAATTTAATCACACCCTTCATTAAAAAAATACTTGTAACCCAATATTTATAATTTAAATTTATATTACATATAAAATTAGACTTTTTAAATAAAATCTTGTTGTAATTTTTGTATATAATCCAACCAAACACATCCCTTTTTTATATTTATTTATTAAGATATTACTTATCAATTTACATTTCTATCTTAACATCTCAAATTACCCCTAAATACTTTATAATTAATACAATAAAATATATAAGAAGTTTAATTGTATAAAGAAAATAAAACCTAATTAATAGTTGATTCTTTTAAAAAATTCGGATTAATCAATTAAAAATATCTAATGAGTTATTTTTAGTGTTGAATTATAACTTTAAATGCGACATGTGTTAAAAAAAATTGTGCCCTTATGAAAGTTTTCTGGCTCCGCCATTAACCATGGAAGTGTATTACGGTAGCTAGCCGGCTAGCCCAAACATGACTAGTGAGTAGTGACGAGTTTTTGATTTTGTAATGTAATGAGTGTACTAATAGTCGGAACATCGTCACAAGAAGTATTAGATAACTTAAGTGATAAATGGGATTAAACATCGTCAAAAAACATTACAGTAGTAGTTACTACTAGTACGTAACTACGTAGTACCCACAAAATGTCAGTCACGTGACCCAAGCGTGACATTGCTGAGCTGGTACCCCACAAAATACATTAATCATACATGTTTTGTCTTTTTTTGTAACCCTTTTCTCTTACAAGTCGCTTTCTCTCCATCTTATGTATCGTATATCGATTCTCTCTCACTCCGTAAATGCCTTATCGATCAGTTCACTCTCCTCGACCATGAGGTTTCTTCGATTTCTGTTTACTTTAAGGTTTCTGGTTTAATTCCAGTATTTTTCTGTTCATGTCCATTAGCGATTAGCCGGTTCAAATCTCGCGAATGATCGGTGGATTGAAGTCTTGTACTTCGTTGTACGCCGTCTTTTCGAGTTGATATTTCGAAAATTGATACAAGTTTCTTGTTCTAGATCAAGCTCCTGAGATAATTGTACAAAATTGGTCCTGAAACTAGGGTGGAAATCAGATTTGAGGTAGGTTTTTAATTTATGCGAGATTCGGGTACGACCTGGGTTAATCTAGATTTTCGCTTCCGGTTTTGTGAGTTATGTCTCCTGATCAGTGTTCTGATTCTGGTTCTGGTTCGAGTATTGAATTTTTAGCTCCTGTTAGGAATATGGAAGTAAGTGAAAATGCAATTGATGCATGGACGAGTCTTAATCCAGAGTTTGTGTCCAATACTTGCTTGAGGAAATCGTTTCCTGATGTTCCTAGCGATGGGGAATCTATGCTACAGTCTTACTGTAAGGATGAAGAGAAGGGAATGTGTTCTTTAGGGGCCGGAGACAATTTGGGTGTGAAATGTGGTGGTAGTATAGCTGAGAGAAGAGCGGCTAAGTTTGGGTTTGATGCATCAAAGATTAATACATCTAGGTTCAAATCTAGCAGTGCACTTGTGACTTCCCCGGCTTCTCCATCGCCATATCTTCTTAGAACACCTGGTATCAGCCCAGGTGCATTATTGGAGTCTCCTATGATGCTGCCAAATCTTCAGGTATAGTTTCCAACATTCTTGTTTTGCCTTTTATAGCTATTGGAATAATACATGTCTTGTTTCTTATTTGGCTGTGTAATTTTTTCTTTTAAATGAGATATTCCTTTACCGGATTGCGAAAGTGATGTAAGCTGTTGGAATTTTCTGCTAAATTCATACTGGTTAGAACATTATAGGATTTTAGATAATTTACCAAGGAGTCTTTGGCTAATAAAAATGAGATATTTCTTTCCATACATTAATCTTTCTTTTACCGGATTGCGAAAGTGATGTAAGCTGTTGGAATTTTCTGCTAAATTCATACTGGTTATAACGTTCTAGAAGTTTATATAATTTACCAAGGAGTCTTTGGCTAATAAAAATGGTATGTCTCATAAGTGCTATAAATGATAAATACACTACTGCCGGAAGCTTCGTCACTATACATGGAATACCGAGTTGTTTATTATAAATAGATTAGAATTTGCAGCATCTTAATGAACTGATTTAGCTGAATCACGGTTACATAATAGTGCATGTTAGTTGGGAAACGAATAATGAATAGGTCTCTCAAGCTCCAGTTTTGCATTATATTTTGTGATAACAATTACAAATCAACGCGAGTATATATACACCTAAACTATCTAAACCAGCAGTCTAGGTTATCGTATATTAGACTTCACAAACCCAACAAGTTAGTCATTGTATCTTGAGAATTATGGAACTGTTCTTTATTGATATCCCTTTGCTGATGTTATTTTCGGTTGTATTATGCTGGTTAATGTATATACATATATTTTTATCTATTTAAACTTATGACTGCCTAAAGAAAGTTTGTATGATGCTTTTTTTTTTTTTTTTTCCAGCCATCTCCGACCACAGGAGCTTTTCCTTTACCTCATTTGCCTTGTGAGAGTGGAGTGATCAAGTCAGAATCATCTAATGCAGAAAAGGACTGTGACGATACATCTTCTTTCACTTTTAATCCTCATGGAATATCTGTTCCTTTGTCATCCTATTCTGCAATGCAGAATCAGGTTAGTACTTGGATCTTGGATTTTCTTTTCAAATGATTATGCTTGTTTGTGTTTTTAAGGTTCTGTAATCATCATACTATCCAAATTCTGCAACTAAATCGAAACAAACCTTGTTGTGGAGAAAATTGTGATGAAATCTGTAAGTAGTCAACAATGAATACCATCAAATGCAATTTTCAAGTAGTTGACAATGTATGTATGTCTCCCCCTTCTCATTTTTTCTTGATGATGAGGTCTTTCTTCAAAAGACATAATGTCGTACAGGGTTGTGTGATGAAACTAAAGTATGGAAAAGTAGATAAAGTATCAGTGTCCCTTTGGTTGAGGCGGTGGAATGGAAACGGAATGAAATCGGATAAGGGAAAGGAAATGGAAATGGTTATATTACTTTTATGTGTTAAAAGACCTCCAAACAAACATAGTTTTTGATTGATTCAGAATCATTCCATTACCAGGAATGATTCTTAGCGCTTCCAAACGAGCCCTTAGTCTTAATAAATCTAATATTTTTGGTATATGGTTGCCATTACTTCGGTCATAGTCATATAGACTAAACAGAATTGTTTGATGCATGTTACATCAGTATCCTCCTGGTAGCTCGGCTCAGAATTCAGGACTCAACTTTGAATTTCAGCATCCAGCTGCTACTCTCCCTCCAGTGACTGATGATTTTGAGTTTCCTACCCAATTTCCATGTGAGGCTACTGGGAACATTTCTGAACTAAACTCACCACCTGACTCCAAAATGTCAAATGACGTGGCTGTGAAGACTGATTCTAACAATCAAGGGGACAATACAGGAAATTCAGGAATAGATCACCCTGTGGAAGGTGATCAGAGAGTTGTGGAATCTTCAGCGGGAAGTGTTGTTAACTCAGAAGATGGATACAATTGGAGAAAATATGGACAGAAGCAGGTCAAGGCTAGCGAATTCCCTCGCAGTTATTATAAATGTACTCATCCAAATTGTCCTGTAAAAAAGAAGGTTGAACATTCAGGTGATGGTCTGATCACGGAAATCGTCTATAAAGGGGCACATAATCATCCAAAGCCTCAGCCTAACAAGAGATCCACGTTTGGCTCATCATTGTCATGTTGCGAATCATCAATTGGGTATGATGATCTGAAATTAGGACCAGACAGGAGACTTGATGGCTTGGATACTACTTGCTCAACATCTATTACAACTGAAAATTCCAATCCACCACTAGTAAATGAAGGAAAATCACCAGGTGAACTTGAATCAGAAGGAACACCTGAACGCTCCTCAACACTTGCAAGTAATGAAGAGAACGAGGAGGATACTGCAACTGAAGGAAACATGCAAATTGCTGTCAATGGTGATGATGAACCTGACTTGAAAAGAAGGTATGCTGACAAATTTCTGCTGGGATGTAATTTTTTTCCTGAAATACTTATTAAATACTTTTTTTTTTCTTTTTTCTTTTCGCAGGAAGATGGAGAACTCCTTGATTGAAACAGCTTTGGCATCAAGGGCAATCCGAGAACCACGAGTGATTGTCCAAATAGAGAGTGAAGTGGATATACTCGACGATGGATATAGATGGCGTAAATATGGACAGAAAGTGGTCAAGGGAAATCCAAATCCAAGGTTTATTATGCTCCAATGCTTCTTGTGTTATTTTCACACACTGTCAAGATAAACTTACACATATCATTTAATTCTCTAGGAGTTACTACAAATGCACACACCCCGGATGCCCAGTACGTAAACACGTGGAAAGGGCGTCACACAACTTGAAATTTGTACTCACAACATATGAAGGGAAACATAATCACGAAGTTCCGTCAGCAAGAAACAGCAGTCATGGAAGCTCAGGCCCACAAGAAGCCCGAACCTTGTCTCAAACCTCTCATTTTCCCAAGTCCGAACCACAATCTTTCGCTACTCATTCCAATCGAAGAGCAGAATACAACAAAGACTTCATAAAACCCAACTATGTCGGAAATTTTGCTGGTGGACCCGGATCCCTTTATCAGATGAAAATCCCTTCGTTGCCTAACAACATGGTATATGGTGCTTTTGGTGTAAATCCTAACTGTGAGTCTTCCACGGCACCAGTTGGCCCAACTGCTCCTATGTCTTCGAACATGATGGCTATCTCAACTGACAGGCAAGGAAGACCAGTTGGCATGATTCACCCTATGTTTTTCGGACAACCACCGATAGAAGGAGATGTTAAGCTTCTAAGGCCTATGCAGGATTAAGTAGATTGGCTTATGTTGTATAATGTTAAAACAGTAAGATGTGTGTTACAGAATAGAACCTCAGATGTTCGAGTTTTTTCAAATCAAGCGGCTTCTGGGAAAACATCAGTATACCTCAAGTCTTTACGGGAGCTGCGCTACAACAGTCTTGCATAGCAGCAATTCCGTGGATGTATCTGCAATGTCCTTGTGTAGGTAATGTTTTTATGTTATAGAATTTTACATTCGTATCTGTTGTCAAAGTTATAGCTGCCTTAAGTTTATAGAAAGGAAAATATGTCAAATTTCCTAAGTTTTAAAGTATGCACTGTATGCTTGCTTTTGCTGCATCTCCTTTTTAGTCTTTTGTATGTGTTTGTCTGAAGTTAGGGTGTTTGTTGGGTATCAATATTAATTTTAAAAATCAACTAGCTTATTTAGCACCATAAACATAGTTTGTTGGATCTCACGGTTTAAATCTGAAGACTTTTTTTTTTTTTTTTAATTTACAAATTTTGAAGTCAGTTATGTAATTTTTTAACTGTCAAATCATTTGCTAATAAGCTTCGGACGTCGTCAACCAACGGACAGTTTTTTGTTTTTTTTTTTTTTTAGAAAAAAAGAAAAAAAACTGGACGCCGGCTGATGGCGCCGGAAAATTAGCTTATTGCAGAACATTCATCCCGTAGAAAAATAAAACTCATGCCCATGTAAACACCCACAAACATTAACAAAGAATTTATAATCTACATAAAACACAAATAAACTACAAAGTAAACTGTTTCATAAACTCTTGGATCATTCAGCCTGATGAAGTCACGTCTCATGTAATTATACGCTAATTTCACTAACATAAAATATAAAACATGATTAATTGTACATTCATTCATTTCATTTCAAAGTGAACACGTACACAATCCCACACCACTTATATTATACGTATAATCACATTCGAAGCATGAACCTCTAAGTCTAAACACTAGGAACCGCCGCTGGTTGTGGTGATTTTGACTGATCTATGGATGGACTCGGATCAATCCTGTCTGCGCAGATTGGTGGTGGAAGAGGCGGCATAGGGTGGTCAAAAAGAAGCTCATTAGTAAAAAGGTGTTGCCATTTCGAATTTTTGGTGTCGTTTTCAGCGGTTAGGTTGGTGGTTGTGGTTCCATCCCATCCAATGTGTGTCACATGCTTCACGTCCGTTGGACACCCTATTTCCATCTCCATCCCTAGCTCCTCCATTTCATCCTCATAAACTACATGAATTACAAATATGAAGAAAACGTTATGAAAAATTACATGTTTTTGTTTTTGAATTGGGCAAGTTGCAAGAAATAACCCGACTTTGGGTGTAGTGACACGCGTACACTAGCTAGAATTTTTCAGAATACAGGATATATGGACACGAGTTTAATAAAATGCTATCATAATATCAAACGACAGTAAAAGTAACTCACTAATATTATATATAAGAGTTTTTGTATCTTTATTATCGATGTAAGATTTTTTTTTCCACAAGTGATACAAGATTTATTGACGATGGATAGAAGAGGTCAATACTTACCGAACAATTGAGACAAGCTTTTGATACCCTTAACAAGCTTGTTAACCCCGGTGGATAAGTTGGCTTTTGGAAGAGTCAAGAATCTCGACGAATGATGCTTCATGCTGTCCTCAGACAAACTGTCATCATCCTCATCCTCGTTTCCTAAACGACAAACATTTGACTAAGAAACTACGTACACAATGCTATATATAAACCTAGGGAAGTAAGATTATATGTACCAAATGGAGGCGACTTGAAGCCCAATTTTGATCTCCTGGGCCTATCTCCGGCCACAGCGACGCTAGCTTGAGAGACGCAACCAAACGAAAAGGGCAAGACCGCGAATCTTTCCATCCGCTCTCTCATCTTGGTCAAGACAAGTTTGGTACCCCTGGCCTATAGGTAGTGCAATGAAAGCGGTGAATGTAACGTGTAGAAAAGAGTTGGGAAATATTGAAGATGGAGTATCGGTTGTTATAGTAGGTTTGTTGAAGAGTGGCTTTACTATCAAGTTAGAATAATTTAGATTATGAAAAAGTTGGCAATATCCTTATTGGTTTGGTGAGAAAGACATAAGAAAAGGATAGCAAAAATAGTGTTATAAGATTGAGTAACATGGAAGTAGAGCTATACAACTATACAATATTGTTTTGGTGACACTAAATTTGACCCTCTTTTTTATTTTTCATTGTAAAACTTTTATATATACTTGTGCTATAAGATGAAATATTATGACAATACTAAGTAAGAATTTTCTTGGCTTCTTTTTTGCTCCTCTATACTTCCCTTGGGAGAAAAACTATCATTTTATGTTTTAATTCTTTAATTTACTCCTATGTTTTGGGTATTTCTTTCCTTCCAATTCGATTCTTTTTGAAAGAAAATTCTTTGTATATACTCAAACTGATTTGAGTGAAAAGTAAGCAACTATGTACGTGTATAGATAGTGGAAAAAGCTACTATATTTGTAGTTCTTTATTCCAAAGTGGCCAAGTAATGATCGTTTGGTTAGAATTCAGAAAAATCATGGAACCTAATATTTGTCTACATATATGATGTGTTTTTCTCATCAAGACTTAGAGTTTCACAACCTTATATAACAGGTTTAAACGCATGTAATCGTTATGATGTATTTTGCCCAACATAACTCATACTATACAAATCTAGATCTGGACGGAATTTGACTAAAAGTACAGTCTGTTCATTCGCTTCAAGCCTGGTTTTCAGCCATGCTAGATGCCCAGCCATATAGTCCAATTTTAAAAAATAATTATATTACTAATTATTTGTAACAGGTGTTTATTTGAAATAGTATACATAATACTAGGTTGGTATTTATGGATATTTAATCTGATAATTTTATAAAAGTATGATCTGAGAGTACCCGAATATCCGACACTTTTATTCGAATCGGATATCCGATACGAGTATTTATTACTAGACTACTTAAATATATCTAAACCGACAAATTTCTCAAAACATCGATATGTAGTCGATCCGATGATTTGAAAAATATTTCCGAAATAGATCGGACTCGGATCATCAATATTTGGATCATCAATATTGCTGAATATTTTCATATTCGGATCTTTCCGGCCGGAGCTTCAGATTAGTGGATTGGATAAGGCGAATCGGATATTTTTGTTCACTCATTGATACCTTATATTATGCGGTATAGTTTAAATTTAATTTGGCATGGTTATGTAAACATTATATATATACCGGGTTGCTAAAAGCACGTTGATAAATTTGACAAACGCACATTTTCAACGCAGGCCGACTGTGTTGAAAATATTCAACTTCAACGCAGGTCGATTGCGTTGAAAATATTCAACTTTAACGCAGGCCGAATGCGTTGAGGTTCAATCTATGGCATAGCATTAGACTCCTAGACTCTTCACTTGAAGACGCTTGCCACAACCTACTGATTGAGTATTCAATTTCTTGGTGGACAAGAGTCGGGTGTGGCATAGCCAACATCTTTGACGAGATATTCAAAAGGCAAGTCACGAACCCACACCTAGCTACAAGAACAAAATTACAAATTGTTTCAACAATGTAAAGAAGCAAAAACTTAAAAATTATGTCAAATATACATAAAATAGTTACCTTACTATAGATTGTATCATTAAACCACAACTCCAATCACCATGGACAATCAAGTAGTAGTCATTGGACGAGTAACCGAAAACCACTACGATTGACCGATATCCACATTTCCGTCTCCAAGTACATTCCTTGTAGAATGTATACAATCAAGGAAGCATAAAATGATGAATCTCACTGGGACACCAATTATATTTCCCATCTACTTCACTCTCTAAAATTATGGGCCCTCTTCCATGGCCCGAACCCAGGGGACGACCCTGTCTAGTACCTGTTCTAGATGTCCTCGATCCTGATCCATGCCATGCTCCCACGAACTCGGGTATCTCCTTGTTAATTCTCTACCACTCGGTCTTTCCCTAGTCCTTACATGTTTCGGCTCCCTCAACATAGTGCCTCTTGGATCTATAACGTCCTTGAAACACGATGTCATTAGCTGAATTTGATCGACAGTAAGCACCCCTGAGTCCATCCTTGCTTTGAATTCGTTGAACATCTCTAGGTGCGGTTCCATGTAATTCGTGTCTTGACCCTCTTCCGTTGGATCCACCAAATGCCAATACACTTGCTTCCAAAAAGGATAGATTTGATCCAAAGTTAATGGAACATTTACTTGCAAGGCTATATAAAACTCGTGAGCACAAGGAAGACCAAAAGAAACCTCCAATAGAAATCCCGACATGTAGTGTTGTCCTTCAATTTCGTCAGCTTCTCATAGATCTCCAACAACAACTAGCTAGAAGCACTCGTGGCTAACTTTATCCCGAAGCTTGTCAAGATAGGTAGTCGAACTGAAAACAAGATCCTCTCCCGTGAATTCTCGAATGAAGTTTGTATCTTTGAAATCTGATCGTTCACCATCAAATCCATATTATCAACTAAATATTGGAATCCAACAATAAACGTACCAAAGGTCTTCTTCAAAAGATGGTGTGCCAACTCAAACCTACAAAATACAAACCATAAATTAAAATCAATGGGACATATTATTATATAACAAGGATACTTGAAATGAATAAACAAGTCTTACATATTTATTGTCCTCGAGCCCAAGTGTAAATAAGGGTCTACCCAAGCTCAAAATATTGCCTCCTTGAATGGGGTAAGCCATGTTTCCTCGAGGTATGACATCAACAACGGTTTTCATTGCCAATATAGCCGCATCTCAGCCAAACGTCGCTTGTAATTCGCACTTGACCACGATTTAAAGAAGGCGTTGTATTAAGATGTGAAAACCTCTTGTGCCTCATTCGAACGTGTCACCGACCAAGATCGATTATTAAGATTGCAATTGATATCGAATGTGCATAACAGTGTTTCATATCAAGAAACACAATACCCAATGCTTTGATGAGACCCAATTGTCGATCAGTTACAATAATACCCGGAATTTTGTTGTTGCATAAATGTCGAAACCTCTCTAAAGCCCAATAGTAGAAACCGACATTCTCCTTTTCCAAAAACACAAAGGCGATAAAAAACGTCAACTTGGTGTTGGTGACCCCAACATTTTCAAGCAAATGCATTTTGTACATGCACATTGAAGCTTTTCAATATCACTTCACTAAATTACAATGTCATGAATAATAATACAATTAAACTCAATGATAAGAACATACTCGTTTGTCTTGTATGTTGAATCCATGGAGATAACGTACGGAAATAGGTTCAACAAATTCCTAGAACCCGGATGATAGATGAACAAACGGCTATTTCATCCGTTTGGGGACATTTTCTAATGTCGACATAGTAATCTCTTTGATGAAAAAATGAAGCGCTTGTTGAATTGAACCCCGACCTTCTACAATCTCCATCCTCATCTTCAATCCGGTATTATAAATCTATCGGATTCATGTACGTGGCGTTGTGTGGGTCATCCAGTTTCAAGGTTTCTAATACATCTTTTGGTTTTAAACCCGACCTAAGTTCACGACACACCTTCCGATATTGTGCGGGTGTCAACCTACCGACGAATGAATGCCCCCTCAATCGCTCAGAGGGGCCGTGTATGTGGACTCCACAAATTACCCTCAAAGTCCATTTACCATGAGCACTCTAACTGCCCTCAATCAGACACCTGATCTTCTTCGACCTAGTTTCTCCTACTGTGCCCATAACGTTCGCATGTCAAGGGAAACGTGCACATACATTTACTATTAAGCCACAAAGATTTTGTTGCTAACGTCATATTCTTAGTCCTCGCAATGAACCGAGCCCATTTGACTAGGTTATCTCTATCATGGAAACTCGTGAAGCTCAAACATAGCTGGATAATTGGTACCGGTTTCATTCCAATGAATAGTTCGGGAGTCCTATGTTAAACAAATACCTACTATTAATGTCTATCTAAGAAAACTAATATTTCCGGGATACTATAAACAACTAATATTTCGTATACTAAAATGATCACTAGTTCCGAATTTTTGAAAAGTACTAAAATAACAAACTTACCAACGATTATTAACAAAATCAGAATACAAAATAATGAATCACAAACTTATTTGGAAGTGAGAAATAAACTTAGCGGGATTGTTTTATATGTTATGGTCGAATGAAAACGTAATTTCGTCTTCATATGCCGCCATCTCCAGTAACATATATCGGAAATTTGAGAGGTAAGGTATGAATCAAACGGGATATGTACATTCAAACTTATGGCCGTATTTATAAACACCGGATATCTCAACGGATAAAATTATATCCATTGGATAACGTTAGAAATCAAGGCTATATTATGAACTTCAACGCAGTCGGACTGCGTCTAAGTTGAATAATTTCAACGTAGTCGGCCTGTGGTGAAGTTGAATATTTTCATCGCAATTAGATGCGTTGAAACTGTGTTTTTGATAATTTTATTGTCGTGTACAGTTTGACCGAAATGAATATATTTTGACCGAAATGTATACTCTAGAACATAAGCTGCAATGCTAAACAAGGTAAGTTAATATTTATGTATAGATATAGGATCAAGTAAGAACATATTCTTGTGTAGGGAGTAATAACTTTTCATAGCCATACTATCTGAATAAAGAAATGTACCGGATTTGTGACTACGTAAGGAAAACATTTGAAAAATATTTGACCAAATATTAACTTACCTCGTTTAGCATTGCAGCCTACGTTACAAATTATACATTTCGGTCAAAATGTATTCATTCCGATCGAAATATGTTCATTCCGGTCGAAATGTATTCATTATGGTTGAAATGTATACATTGGAATGAATACATTTCGACCGGATTGAATACATTTCGACCAGAATGAATACATTTCGATTGGAATGAATACATTTCGTCGAAAATAAACATCCAACTTACGTTCCAGAGTATACTTAACAACCAAAATTAATACATTTCGATCGAAATGTGTTAATTTCGAACATAATTGTATAATTTCGACTGGAATGAATTTATTTTGACCGGAATAATTAGCAAACTATGTCTAATTTACAAGTCTATTACGATCGAATTCATTACATTTCGTTCGATTTTGTTTATAATGCATTCGAAATTCTTTAAAAAATACAATTAAGGCCAAAATATTTATATTCCGCTCGAAATACTTTAAAGAGTATAAATATATTTTTATATTTAATTCACTATTTATTGAAAGTGAATTTTCTAATCTTAATCCAATGTTTCATGCCAACAAATCCTTATAGTGGGTCAATATCTTAAAAGTTAATTTATTAATCAAACGGGCTTTAGGAGGTTCTTACTTTCTACGGAACAAGTCTCACCCGGACCTGATCATATATATATATAGGTTGATTACGAATCGGGCTAGTGATCTGGTTAAACTTTTATACTTACTCATATGTAACCCGGTGAGCCCGTCGGTTTTTCAAACCGTTGGCCTGACCTTGAACAAGTCAAACTACAAGTTAGAAAACTATTATTTAGGGGTTTATAAGTTAAATAAATAAATATAGGAAGCTACAATTTATAATATTTTTTTTATAGATATTTAACTAATTTTATAAATGTGTATTTTGAGTTAATTTTAAGGAAAAAAAAGAGAAGAGAAGACGCTCAAAAGCAAAATCCACTGATGAAAGAGTAAGTTTGTTATATAATATTCATTAATGGATGCGATGAATAACTGATTTGTAAAACATAATTTATGTATAAACAAAAATTTGTAATATGTATAATATGATTTGCTAAGGACAATTAATGTGTTTTAATAATATAAAACAAAATTGTGTTTTTATAGAAAGAACATCATAACAATATTAATTAAGTTTGATCTTGTGTTTTTTAGCATGGTTCCTGACCTAGGAATGAAAGGTCAACATGGCCAACAATACATCAATCAAATGAACAACAAAACATAGGATTTAGGGTAGTGATTGTCGGCAAGAAGTTATAACAAATTAATGATCTATTCATTGAAAATAACAACTAATCTAAATTTTAGCGTTATTTGAAGCAATATATGCACAAATATTATTACGATCTAATATGTGCTCCTACTTATCTTTCATTAACCTAATGATGAGTGAGTTTCCAATTTCCATGCAGTTTTGTTATGATTCATTTTCAGCCATCTACAAAGGTCATCGTGAAAACAATATTTCACCCTTTTGTTATGAACTTATGATTCATTTTCGTTCCTTATTGTTATGATTCATTTTTGTTAATGTGTTTTTCGCGTTACAATTTGTAGACTTGAGTTGGGAAGCGTCGTCATTTTGGGTCTAAAATGGGTGTCTTAGTGACTGGTTATCGAGTTTAGGGGAAGATGTACTCCTTGCCTAGGGGTAGGGTGGGGGCGGTTGGGTGGAAACGCTAGACATAAACAATATGATATTCACTTATTTTGGACGATATGTGATTTGTTGAAGTATTTGAGCTTTTCTTGTTTAGTCCACTATAATACTTAAATGTCAAGCAATATCTTTAAAGTTTCATTACTCTATATATCGTATCATTTTTCATACCTTCAAATTATATGTTCATAATAAATAAATGTATATATATCGAACGAATCAATATGAATCCGTGCATAATTTTTCTGTTATGTTTGTTGAGTATCCATTTTTTTTCGATTTTCACAATTAACACATCTACGTTGCGATTCCGACGGAATTTCACCCAAGTTTTCTCTTCAACTATCTTATTTACAAAGAATTTCAATACAATCTTTGTATTCGCTCGGTCTCCTCTAAATTTGACAGATCTAAATTTTCTTTTCATTAGGCGACTAAGTAGAGCATGAATGAATTGAATATGTTAGCATGGTATCATACGTTATAGTCGAGAGGGGGTTTACGTACTAAAAAGGTACGAAATCTGAGATCTCAACTAAGGCTTACGGACCCACTAATTGATGTTTTACACGTTGTTTGCGGAGTGGACGTGACATGCACTTCAGTCTAGCTAGACCTTCAATGTTGGACTTAGATAATGAGATATTTTAGTGCTACGTTTTGTCTACGGTTTCATTACCTTCTAAACCACTAAACATCACCACCCTCACATTGTTTTGCAATATTGTATTATTGTATAACGCAATCTATCATTACATTTTCTTTTATATTTGCACCCAAAAACTATATGATCAGTCATTTTTATTTTATTTTATTTTGAGCTCATACTTTTAAGTCAAACTGTAAGTTTAAATACAACTTTATATGTTACACAAATTCATCCAAAACAACTCGAATATACGCCTAAATATTTTCGGTTATTAAAAACTTAAATTAAGGTGCATTGACGCCAAAAAATTACGATCAATCAATGAGTTATGATACGAGAAGCCTTCTTATGAAATTGTAAAATTCACACTATTATAAAGACGTTGTATATAACCAACCATCCTAGATCTGTCAAATTTACACATCGTAAGCTTCCTTTCGTTTCGCAATATTTCAAAGCAATTAATTGACAAAAACATACTCCTTTCGTTTCGCAATATATGTCCATTTTATCTTTAATATTTTTCAAAATCTATGTCCATAGATATATATTTATTGTTAAAAGTTTCTAAAAATAATACTTTAAATTTACTTATGAGAGTGTTATTTGGTTTATGTATATGAAAAGTTAACACTTAAATGTTTTTTTTTATGAGTGTAATAAGTAATTAATTCTCTTGTCCTTTTTAGTTTTGTTATTAGTGTTTCTTAATATGTGTGAAAAATGGTATGTAGACATATATTTCGAAACAGAGAGAGTATATGTAATCACCTTTTCAAAATATTACAATCTATCTATATATATCTATAGTATATACTATATAAAACATGGTCAGGTATTAACACTTGGTGCAGCAACGTTGATCACGTCATTAAAATTTTATGTGTCGGACATTCGTGAAGTCATCTCATCATATCAGGATGTGTCGTCTTCTTATTAAGTCACATATCTGTCATGTTAGCGTAATTTAATTGGTTCATTGAAATTGTTTAAGCTAATCAAATTCTTTTAGAATATATTAACATTTGATTTTAATATATTTTTTAATTTTATAATAGAAGTTTCAATAAAATATATTAATTAAGGGTCCAGAGGGTATGCAAATTAAATACAAGGATATCAAGAGAAAATTTGAAAGTTTATGGATACAGAGAGAAAAAGGGTATAAGAAGAAAACTCATATAATTTATAAATATTAAACTTGTAATTATAGTTTACCCCCACTAGATGTGGGTAACTAAAACTAGTTATATGTTAAGACAAAGTCTGAACTATTGACGCATAATCGAGCACTAGATAGCTAGGGGACGTGAGTAACTTTTAATTCACAATATTCATATAAATGTTTTTATATTTATTTAGAAAAATCACTTGCAAATAAATTTAATAAAACAACTTATAAAGTTAAGATAAAAATTATATATAGTTAAATGGGCTATAAATGCGTTTTTTTTATGGAGTGTATTAAGTGTGTAGGCAAAATTTTATATGGGTATTAAGTGGGTAGGTATAAATATTTTTTTTAAAATTTTTCCCCCCTCTCCCTCCTCTCTTCCGCTTTCTCGGACGACAATGGCGATTCCTCGGTTAGGGTTTGCTATCTCTGCGCGATGCCGATGTCGACGAAGAAGAAGGGATGAGTTCGTCTTCCTTTCCCTTCCTACACAACACGACCTCTTCATCTTCTCTTCTTCTTCTGCAATCCCCTCTTCTCTACTCCTTCGTGATTGAAACTGTTCTCTCAAACCCTAAGGTCTATTGGTTTCTTGAAATTGGATCGGACAATTTCTTCAAATCGAGATCGAGGCTTCAGATTTATGTGGTTAGTTATTAGATAATGTTAAGGGCATGTTCTCGCTGCTTTGGAAGGACAGGTAGGGATGGATTGCTGTGTCATATGGATTTGAAGCATCGCGCTTCCGGTGACTTCTCCATCGCTGTTGTTCAAGCTAATTCCTCTCTTGAAGATCAAAGTTAGGTGTTTACTTCTCCTTCCGCTACCGTCGTTGGCATCTATGATGGTCATGGCGGTCCCGAGGCCTCTTCATTCGCCAATTCCAAGCTTATTCCTTTCCTAAACAGTACGTGTTCCTCTAATGTTGCCTCTAATTTTATTTTGTTTCAGGAATATTGATTAATCACTTATGCGTCGTGTCATTAGATGAACTTGATTCTTTTCGCCACTAGCTCATAGAGCTATATATTCAATGATGTTTCAAAAAGAAGCAATTCTGTGTTGAGAATGTTCTGATTACAGATAATTTGATATGCTGTAGAAATTCTTTGGTTTTTGAAGGAAATGTTTTCAAATGAACGATCTATTTTTTACCTTTCTTTGACCCTTACAGTCTGTATATGACTGAACTGTTATATTCCTCTCTTAGCCTCCTTCATCTCTTTACATCCATGCAACTGGTGTTGAGCAAACTCTTCATGAGTGCATAGAGGCAGTAAGGAAATGCTATGTAAGAAAAAAAAGGAACTAAACTTCAGGTTTGGGTTGATCAGGTGTTACCTACGAAAGTTAGTGCTGATACTTGGCTGGTGAGGTTTGATAGGTGGACAACCAATGGTAAGTCTTCGTTTCCCCTTGTCAAACCACTACTTTCTTTATAGGTGTTAAATCAAGTCCTGATATTAGAGTTTTATAAGCTGTTCCTATGGACAATTGTTTTTGTTCAAGTTTCTTTGTTGGTCTGGACAGTCATGATTGTTCTGATATATAACCAGGGCCATTATAACTGTGTGGAAAAATGTTATGGTTTTTACTTAGACAAAGATCAATTTCCTATTTTCTCATCTATTCTACCCAAATGAATATGAGAGGATAAATTCCTTCAAATATCAGTTACTAATCTCATTTTAGGCTTTTTAGGGATGAGTTTGATGGACAAGGTGGCAACAATGTTTGATAAATGTGATGTATGTTGATTAATGAGAGACAATTTCCTGCTTTTGACCAGGTAGAAACTAAAACACTTTCATTAGCATCTTTATGAAGTAGTATGCTGACATCTAGTGAAGTGACTATATTGCACACTTTCCTTGTGCACTCTGTTTGAAGGAGAAGGACAAATTTGACAAAGCTCAAGCGCAGAAGCTACGGAAGCAGAAACGAATGGAGAAGAAGATCAAGTGGAAGAGAGGGTGGGAAGAAGCAGAGGAAGAAGAGGGGCTTTCCGGGTCTGATGAAGAGGCAAGCAAAAACAAGGGCAGAGTTAACAAGAAAACGAAACTGCACTTGGACAACAATGATGACGAGACAGAGAACAAAGACAGTGACAAGAAAGCAGATCTGATCATCAACTCGATTTCTCTGGCCGAGCAAGAGGCTCTGGCTCTAAGGATCCCAACTCAATGCATAATTGATTATTTTTCCGGTTTGATGTCAAATGGAAGCAATGCTTTAAGACATTACTGAGGTATGCCCAATTTTGAGAAGATTAGGGCAGTAGGGGAAGAAACGATGCTTAGCATCAAAAGTTTTGATATTTAAGTGCATATGATGTTGTATGGTTACTGAATGGATTTGTTTCCAATTTGAAGACCTATTTATATAGGATCATATCACCTCCTCTTCATTCCCCATTCATCTCTTCTCTTGCACTAAACTTTTCAATTGAGCCTTGAGGACAAAATTTTGGAAAAGTGTTATTCATGTTCTCAAGAATGGCGGTGAAGATGCGAAGATAGCCGAGTGGATAACAAGCGCAATGATAGCTACGGTTCAAGTCTGAAGAGATCTCGGACAAAATAAGAACTATATTTTAATTTAAATTCAGAACTTGCAGGTTTCTTAAGGCAGATGATGAACTAGTTTTATGATTTTTCTCTTGTTTGTTACAGAAAAAGAAAAAGAGTTGCAACTGTAGATTTGCAACTGTGTAGTCCATAATTGTTTAGTGCCTGAAAGAATACCAATGATTTATAAAACGTTGGGTATTAAAATCGGGTAACATTGAAGTTGCGTAACCGAATTGAATTTGGATATAGAATATTGGGTATTAAAACCGGATAACAACGAAGTTGGGTAACTGAAGTGAAGTTGGATTTAGAACGTTGAGTATTAAAATCGGATAACAACGAAGTTGGATAACATAAGTGAATTTGAATGTAGAACGCTGGGTATTAAAATCGGGTAACAACGAAGTGGGGTAATATAAGTGAATTTGGATGTAGAACGTTGGGTATTAAAATCGGGTAACAACGACGTTGGGTAACATAAGTGAATTTGGATGTAGAACGTTGGGTATTAAAATCGGGTAACAACAATTGGGTAACAACGAAGTTGGGTAACATAAGTGAATTTGGGTAACAAAGTTGGGTAACAGAGTATAACGTTGGGTAACAGAGTATAACGTTGGGTAACAAGGTTGGGTAACAGGGTTGGGTAGCAGGGTTGGGTAACAGAGTATAATGTTGGGTCCCTCCACAAATAGAAAGTCCTTTACAAATAGAAAGTGCATAGTTAGTGTTTCTATAAAATTTTGTCTACACACTTTGTTTTCTTGATAAAAAAAATACACCCTTACCATTCTCACCCAATTATATATATTGATTAGTCACATTATTGTATAATTTTCTTATTATCTAGTTGTTATAATGTTGTATAACTATAATATCTATTTTAAAATTTACAATAAAGTGAAAAATGAAATATAAAACAGATGATACTCTTTTCCTTTATTTCACATTTATGTCAGCTTCGATAAGTTTGTAGTTTTTAAACGCTCAACAAACTTATAAAAAAATCAGTTAATTCAATCAACTACTTATTTAAGCTACTCAATCAACTTCAATAAAATTCTTAGTTACAATAAGCTCTTGGTTCCTACTTCCTTAACGGATCCACAAAGACTGAAAAACTACTTTCTCAAGTCTTACAAAACGACTTTCACTTATGTCCCTTGCTTCTCGTCAACATATATGTGTACATATATCTCATTACTTTGCTATGAAATAATACATAGTTTAAGGACATCGCTTAAGAATGTCTAACTATTCTCCTTACCTATGTTTGTGTTTTTATGTCTCTCACTATAATTTTTTTCTATTTGACTTTCATTTTTTTAGTTATCATTTAGTGAATACGAGATTTGCTTTTAATTTGATGGGGATTGTCATTACGAAAAAGTATAGACACGGAGATTATCCAAATCGGAAGCGGATGATACTACCATCATTAAAAGAGCTTGTATGTTTGGGTGACATCGACATCTCCCTCAACAGCGCCTCACTCCACATTCTCCACCATTACCTTTGTTTCTCCTATATCAACATTGTGACATAGCAATCTAGGGCATCCATTGGATGGGATCGTGTTACCACCTCTCTACTGAAGCAATTTTATTTCCTATACCAAATCCGGCCCACAATGAATCCCCCTATTCATCATGTAGTTGGGCTAAGGCACAATCCCTTATTCACTACCTAGTTCATCTGAATCTACTATTATCCTTCGATTTTTCTTTATTGATTATTGGGTCTCAACCAATCAATTGTTTTTGTGACGGATTCAGATACTATTTTTTTTATCCGTAGTTGACGATTGCTCAAAATTCATATGGATTTTTCTCTTCGTTCTAAAACAGAGGTCTCCATAATTATCCATCATTTTATAACACTTGTTACAAATATCTTTTCCACTCATATCATTTTCATTCAAACTCACGGAGGGACCAAATTTATACGAATCAAATCAATTTTCAAAACCTTAGGCATTTCTCAACGTCTTACTTGTCCTTATTCATATTAACAAATAGGTAGTGTCAAAAGTAGTTACCGTCACAATGTGGATATGAGTCTCATTTATTAAAGCATGCCTATTTCTATTAATCTTTTTGGGATTTTGCTTTTGAAACCGCCATTTATCTTTAAGGGTGTCTCTACGCCCCTTCTTGAAAACAAGAGTAATTTGAAGTCCTTTTATCCTCCTTTCCCGATTATAAGTTTCTCAAGATATTTGTGTGCTTGTGATTTTTCTAACCTCTGATCTTACAATAAGCATAAGCTTGCTTTCTGCTCTCATCCTATGATATTCCTTAGTTATAACTCAAATCATAAAGGCATACATTTGTTACAATTGAGTGGATTTTAAATCTCGAGGATGTGATCTTCCACGCAAACAAATTCTAATTCTCATCTCAATGCAACACCCCGAACAACCCAATTATCGAGTACATATATCTATCCATTCTTTCCAATCCATCAAGCACATTTCCAATCCACATTCTTTACGGGCCAAATAAACCTTCCCATCTAAAGCTCAACTCTATTCTCTTCTTCAAACCCTTGAACGACCAATTCACATAGTAATTATCTTTTTGTGCCTTCATCCCTTGAGTCTCTCTCTCTCGATAATCCTTCAACTTCACCACAAATCCCCCCAATCAAAACTGATACATCCAATGACCATTTGATTGAGGTCCAACACCTACACATCCTTATGAATCGATGACACATACCCTAACTCTCTAAAATCTCATTTTCATCTATCAAATCAAATTCTAAAGAACCAACCTATCTCACAAAGGCATCCAAATACAGAAAGTGGTGCCGGGCTATGGAAATTGAATTCCGGGCTCTCATTTCAATATAAAAAATATGGAATTTTGTACCTCCATCCTCCTCAAACAATGTGTTAACTGTAAAGTGGGTCTTCAAAACAAAACGATGTTATGATGGTTCACTTGAATGACAAAAAAATATGTTGGTACCTAAGAATTTCTATCAACTTCATGTAATTGGTTTTAATGAGACTTTCAATCCCGTTGGTAAGATCCGTCTTTGTCGTCTCTAACATTGATGAAAAAAAGGGAAGTCTGACAACTAGACATACAATGACGCAATACCCTGACCCTTTAAACCCTAGTGTTCATCTATTGGATCAAATACTAAACAACGAACTTATTTTACAGAGCATCCAATCATTAAGAGTGGTGTCGGGCTATAGAGATTGAATGTTAGGTTCTCATTTAAACAAAAACATGGACTCTTGTACCTCCATCCTCCTCCAACAATGTCTCAAGTCTAAAGTGGGTCTTCAAAACAAAACGTCGTTCTAATGATTAATTTGAATGTCGAAAAGCTGTGTTAGTAGCTAAGGTATTCCATTAACTTCATGTAATTGGTTTTAATGAAACTCTCAATCCCGTTGCTAAGATGCGTATTTTTTCGTCTCTAACATCAATAGACAATTGGGCAATCCGCCAACTAGACATACAAAATGCCTTTCTACACAAAAATCTTGCCAAGGTTTTTACATTGTCTAACCTATAGGTTATGCACATCCTTCTTACACTTGTTACATCTACAAACATCACAAATCGTTATATGGCCTAAAACAAGCTCCAAGAGCCAAATTTTAAAAGCTTAGTGATCCCATGATTCACAGGGGTTTGACTCCCTCATTTGTTGACTCTTCTTTATTTATTCATCGAATGGGAAATCAATTTGTTTTTGTTTTGGTGTATATTGATGATTGATGCATCCCAAATTTAAGTTAGAAAGAACACATAGGGAAATCACATATTACCACAAGTGTATGGCTGTTTCAATGTGAGTATATGATGAAGCACATCAAGTTCGAATCCCAAGAGACCATGTATATCCCGACTTTGCTGTTAGAATTTAGCTCGTAAAATGTAGAATGTGTAAAATAAAGAGAAAAGGAGTGGATCAAGTGATCACAATGCTTGAGGATTTTGACAACTAAGACCGAGTGACAAGTCAACTAAGATCGAGTGAAAATAGGGCAAAATCAAGTATCACAAACAAGTATCAAGTATGGAAACAATTAGGATTTTGGGGATAATTCCACCAAATCCACACTCGTCATATGAGATATATGTTGTGTTTATACATGGAATTGAGAGAATTGTAGGATTAGTGTAAATAGTTCATCACGGAAGAATTAAGCTCACATATCAAATTACGATACTAAACAAATATGGCATAAAATGGCATGTGTTATCGAAGCATTAGTTATGAATCAATAAGTGTCGCATGGTGTTTGCTATTCACTTATTGATTGAGAAACTTTCTCAACTCCTAAGGTCTAAATCGGGTTACATAGGCATCATTTGGTGTTTGCTATTTGCCTACATAATTCAACTTAGCTTTGTATGGATAATCCTAATATAAATGTGCAAGCCATCCATATGTCTTAGCTTAACACATTCTAGCAATATAAGCATAGAAATAGTCAGATTACTTGTTGATCTCTCCCATAATGGCTGATCCATAAGAGATGTGAAATCATGCTTGAAAATATACAATGTGCATAATGAAACAAATCTAGATCATGAATCTAGCACCCAATATTCAAAATAGATTCAAGCACCATAAAGCATGTCAAACGGATTATATAAATCCTATATGCTACTAAACATGCATTGATACTTCATAATTCCATTAACACATCCTAGTAAGAATCTACTCACTCATGACCGTAGATTAACATATAAGATTTTCAGAAATGAATTACATAATCATAAACTAGAGATCAAGAGAGGAACGTAGGAAAAAAAACGCCAAAACGGATTGATTTGGACTTAGCAATCCAAAGTTATGATCAAAGCAATCTTCAAATCGGATCTAGACACAATGTGGATGAACTTCTCAAGAACAATTAGCTTCCTTCATAACACTCTAAAACCCGTCTTCCCTCCTAAAATAATTTGAAATTTGAATTGTTGTTACTTGATATGAATTGATATCTATTACATGGCAGCAATACCTCAATTTATAGGCTTTAAATCGGTGCCCCCTCCTTCAAATTGCAAATGGAATCTCTAAAAAGTGGGAAGTTGTTTCTTGGTAGCCTTCGGCCGAGCTTGGGATATGACTCGATCGAGTGGTTCATCGACTTCGTGGAAATGTCTTCTTCGGACGAGTGGAAGGTCAGGCTTGGTGTAGCTTTTGTCGAGCTCGGACTTCCTCAAGGTCAAGTGGCTTCACTCGATCGATGTAAGACCAAGTTTCCATTTCCTCTTCTCCCGAGTTTCTTGGCCACTTCAACTTAGTTAATGTGAGCCACTTTTGAATTGGAGAGTCATGTTTTCTTAGGCCGAGTAGTTTTGTCGTCTTCTCCCGAGTGAAATATCACTTGGCCTTAGTGACTTGGTTCTTCCTTTGGAGAGGTTTCCTCCTTTATTATTGGTTCCTTTCCTTCTTTTCTCCATGTTCCTATAATCCTATGCTCTCTAGATTTGGTGTAGATCTGGACTTTTGTGCTCCATTTTAGACTATAATCACCTAAGGCACAATACACAAAGGGGAGTAGACATTCTTTGACATTCTTTGCTGTATTTAAACACTAGCAAATATATGAATGCCTTTTCCCATGTAAAACTAAGGAAAAACCATGAAAACACTACTAGAAAGATAGCATAAAATCTATTGAGTATTGGTAATATCCTCATCTTTCTCGATATCATCCACTTTATTTCATCCTTATTTGACTAGTTTCTTAAGGACCATGGTAATGCCGATTATTTTCTAAAGAAAGAAATTTGAAGAAAACTTGAAGGATTTTAACTCTTCCAAACTAAGCACACCTCATTCATCGAACCATCATAAACTCTTCCAAGCCAGTTGCAACACCAATGACCATTGATTACAATTATGTTACTCATTCAAATCTAGTCTCTAGTCTAACTTTGTTCCGTAGTATTGACGGAGGACTTCAATATCCTACTTTCACAAGAGTAGATGTTTCTTTTGCAATAAACAAAGTATGCCAAAACATGCATGATCCTCGACTTCATCATTGGCAAGCAGTCAAATTGTAACACCCCGAATCCGTAGGACTCGAAGTGCTACTAGGTTAGGATCTCACAATGGACTCTGACCCTAGCTTGACAACAATTTCATTGAATCTTACAACAAGGCACCAACAGATTAAATATAAAACAGGAAACTGATATAAAAGTATCAAAAGGTTGATACAACACTGCTGAGTACAATCAAAACATAACAAATATACATGATCAAAATATCCCATCCCACAAGGACGACCCAATGTACGGAGCCCTCAGCAGATCACCCTCTCTGGATCACTCTACAGTTCTCCTAACCTGCGAGGGATCTACAACACGGTATAAAACCGTTAGCTAACCATACACATATATAGAATGAACATAAGCACAATCACATATCAGAGATACTAACACTTCAGCATGATGTCACGCATCCCCATTTTATAATCTTTATAAATGTAGTCCAACACTCAAATCGTATATATAAGGATATCAATATGGATATATGTGACACGAGGAATATAACCCTCGCCTCTCGGTGCTAATGCCAGCTGGAGTGGTGATGCGGTCACCGTCACCGTATACCCTAAGGGAGTGGAGAAAGCCCGTCCCACAATCCAGAACTGACCTGCCCGCAGAGAGCCTTCAGTCTCCCAGCGGGATGAAAGGATAGCTGTCATGGCCCTACAATGGGCAGTCACTAAACCATAGGTCGGTAATAACAATATCACATACTAGCAAACATAAACATGCACCACTCATGCAACATCCAATATATAGATGGCAGCTAAGTAAGTCCTATGGACTTACCTCAGTCTCGGAAGTAATCCCAGCTATGATCAACTCTCAGATACGTCCACTCCAATCTGGAGGACAACACGGCCTATGCAGGGCATACATATATACATATCAATCTACTATCACACAAATGGGTCACACTTAGACCCAAGGGATCCATAAGGGATCATATCCAACTCATAACCTCAAGGCCGTAACCGGCATATCTATATCATACTCGTCATAAACCGATACCTAGCATGGTACTAGTTCCCTCATACTAGAAAGGAAAGGAACTACCTAACTATATGTAGTCCCGGGACAAGACGCACCTGCGTGATCTAAGGACGCAGGGGCGGAACGCAGGAAACCGCGGGCACGGTGACACTCAGCCGCGGGGGCGGTGACAAAGGTCACTGGCAACGCAGGCACGGCGCTGGCACGGCGCGGCGCTGCGACACGTCTTCCGCAGGGGCGGTGACTTCTGGCCGCGGGGGCAGAGACAATGCAGAATGAAACCTCGCTGCTTCTCTTTAGCTCTTCACGTGATCAAATCACGTCTACTCTCTTCCAGATTCATACACATGCCACAACATACACATACAAACATCAATCCTACATTCAATCATCTAATCCTAAGCTAAGGAAGAAGAAGCAAGGAAGAAGAAGAAGAAGAAGCAAGGAGGAAGAAGAAAGACTCACCACTACTGAAGATCCTAGGCTGCAGGAAGGCTTAACACACATCAAGGCTGGCTTCCAAGCACAACAACTCGCAGTCATCAACCACAAAGCCACAATTCTCAAGCAAAACTCCAAGAGAATCTTAAGCAAGCTCAAAGGAAGGAATGAAGAAGCAAGAAGGACGTAGGAACAGAGGAATGAAGTGATGAAACCCTTGCTCAACAAGGTAAAACGGGAGAAGTAAGGAAAGGTAAAGCACGGGTCAAAGGGTCAACAAAACCGGCTGCAGCCGCAGGAAACCGCAGGGGCGGTTCCTTGAGCCGCATGGGCGGAAACCCGCAGGGGCGGCGGTCAAGCCCGCGGGTGCGGAAAGGCCAATCTCGGGCAAAAGCCAATCTCGGCTATGGTCCAAAGCCAATCTCGACTATGGTCCGATTTTGGTCCGAAAGAAAAGGGCTCTTACACAAATGCATCTAAAGGTACCTAAATGAAACTATAAAGCTCTAGTTCCACATCTCTTCTACCCTAGATCATCAATTCTCTACATTCTCTAACCCGGAATGGGGGTGGGTAGTGATAGAGTTTATCAAAGGTCTGTTGATGCCTATTGTGTTTACCACATACCAAATCTTGTTCTCTAAAGCTCGAAGAAACAAAAAATTGTGACTAGATCGACAACATAATTTGAATATCGATCTCTCGCACAAGCTATTTGTGAAGTGATTTGTGATGGAAATATCGTGGATCTAAATCGAGGAGAAACTTCAACTACTCCTTGATCGTTCGTGATGGATCGCACGGTAGAACTTGGTTGATGAAGCCTTATAAATTGGACGCGGAAGCGTACGGTCGCTCCGATCAAGTTAGCTCGGATAAACCACGGAGTGTAGTAGATAGTTGATCCTTCAAAAAGATCCTCGAATACGAAGACTTAGATCCAAGTAAGAGCTTTAAGAGGATGGAAGAGGAGGTACGGTGATCCCCAAACCACTTAGGAGGATTTTCCCTTCTCCATACATAAATTAAACTTAGACATGATTTACAATAAGGTCAAGCATCCCTTATATAGTGGATGAGGACCAACCCAAAAGTCAGAAAGTAAATGACATAAATTAAAGTCAGGGCCGACTTCCAAAATGAAAGGCCTAGATTATGAAAGGTCAGAATGTAAGTCCTAGAATTAAGCTCCGGAATTAAGGTTCCGAAAATAAAAGTCTATTTTTAAATATGCAAAATATGGGAAATGTCTTCAAAATGGGCAAGCTTGCCATGGTTAGACATGCCGCTTGCCGGGTCTTCTTAGCCGGAAACACGGATGACATCACCATCCGGGGGCGTACCAATCGTTGCTAGTAGAACTACAACTTGTGCCACATCCTCCCACTCTAGGGTGTGATAACATTGATGCTACATATTTGACAATCAACATTGTGTTGCATCATCAAATCAAGCATCTTTCACTTGACTATCATTTTGTGCGTGAGAGAGTTCGTCTCAAGACCCTGCAGGTTGCCTTCATATCAAGTAAAAATCAAGTAGCCGATATTCTCACTAAGCCATTATCTTCAAAACGATACATATCAATGCATGCTCAACTTTGTCTTCGACAACTTGGATCGAGGATGGATGCTAATACATATCACCCAAATAACCCTACAACTGTAAATGATTAGGAAAATGCATAGACATAGTGTATATTCTACATGAAGGGAATACCCTACACATGTCACCGGATCTTATAATTTTCTGACTATAAGGCCTACAATTCTTAATGTGCAAATTAATATAGAACAAACAAAATTTTCCCGAATTTCATTATCACTCAACAAAAAACGTTATTTCTATGTTAGGAGTTAATGGGTAAACAACGTTAATAACATTTTCACAATGTCTCCATTTCTATGACTTAAACTGGATGTCTCCGTTTCTACGACTTAAACTCGAAAGCTCTAATTAAAAATAGAGATACCAATTCATTGCACGGCTTCACTAGCTGTTGATCATCGAATGTTTTATAGTACAAATGGATATACTGCAAGTAACCAATTAGGTCGGGTGATATTTAATGCATCTATTGCTGGATTTTTTTTCCACTCCAGTTAATGTATGAAGTTATGAACACACATTACATATTCAACTATGTGGGGACCTCAACAGCTTGGATCGAGGATGAATGCTAATACATATCACCCAAATAGCCCTACAACCGTAAATGATGAGGAAAATGCATAGACATAGTGTATATTCTACATGAAGGGAATACCCTACATATGTCACCGGATCCTATAATGTTATGGCTATATAAGGCCTACAGTTCTTAATGTGCAAATCAATATAGAACAAACAAAATTTTCCCGAATTTCATTATCACTCAACAAAAAAAAGGTTATTTTTATATTAGGAGTTAATGGGTAAACAACGTCTATAACATTTTCACAATGTCTCCATTTCTATGACTTAAACTCAAAAGCTCTAATTAAAAAAAGAGATACCAATTCATTGCATGACTTCATTGGCTGTTGATCATTGAATGTTTTATACTACAAATGGATATACTTCAAGTAACCAATTAGGTCGGGTGATATCTCATGCATCCATGGCCGGATGTTTTTCACTCCAGTTATGAACACACAGTACATATTCAACTATGTGGGGTCCTCCATTCTTCTGTCCCCAAACCTACCCAGAAAATTAACTTTCCTTCTCTACGGTCATCGACATTTCTTCCCCTCATTGATTCCTGCCTCTCAGTTGTCACTCTCCCAGTCCCCCACCGTAAGTTCCAAAAATAACATGCGAAGCTTCAATTTCACACGCAAAATCACCTCACTTCTCAATAGCCCATTTCAATCCCACCTCTAATCTCCCCTTAAACCCCTAAACATCTCAGATCTGCTCAATCAAAGCTAGATTCTTCAGAAAAATGTCCTATTTTAAAACCCTCGTCTTTCCCTTAATCCTGTTATTCTCTGCCTCTACCTTCAGTTGCAACCAATTAGAGCTAGACCCATCTCAAGTAAGTCCTCTTTTGCTGATGTTTTTTTGGGTCAGTTTGAACTTTTCATTGTGTTTCTGTGAAATTTCGTTGATTTTCTATTGTTTTCTTGAAAAAAGGCAAATGGGTGCTCAGGGAATGTTACAGCCAGTGATGGGGTTGAATTGTTTCCTTTGATTGATCATAAGAAAGTGGAGATGATGATGGTGATGAATGAGACAAGAAGAAAGCTTGGAAGCTTCCAGATTTGTGCACCTTGCACTTGCTGTGGCGGTGCTAAAGGTTATTGCTTGCCTTCTCCATGCTGCTACGCTATCAATTGCAATATCCCAAATAGGCCTTTTGGGTTTTGCTCTTTTACTCCTAGAACCTGCAATTGCTTTGGTTGCCATGTCTGAAATTGGAAAAGGGTTTATTGTCTAATTTAGCATCTTCTTCTTCTTTTTTTTGGGAATTTTATTCTCATTATGCATACGTTTAGCTGAATACAGCTCTAGGATTGAGAAATAATAATCCATGGGTGTCAATTTTGTAAATTGATGATTGTTGCTCTATGCTTATGGATAGTTTGCAATTAGGGTTTGTCCAACTCCTTTCTTTTGACGGTGGTTGGAAATTGGATCCAATTTATCATTCGTTTTGGAGGGTTTGGATAATTAACGCATGTTGATTGTTTACTGAACCAGTAATGTTGGATCAATTGAGCTTGATCGATGAGTTTATTGTTCCTTACTGTCTTTATCTTATCATGATAGCACACTAATTTACGCATCTATTCTCATTCTTATCCTGGCATCAAATTTCAGTTGTGAAATACTCAACAGATGGCTGAAAGCAAAGTTTAGCATCTCCAATGGAAGCTTGGATTTATTAAAAGAAATTTTTAAAAATAAAACAATCAAGAATATATACCATTCCTTTGCTGCTAAATGCTGCTATTGCCTATTCCTGTCACAGGCATAAAAGAATCCTAAAATGTAGAATCTAGGTTTTTTTGATCGAGCCTGGCCATGAAAGAATGCACAAAATTTTACCTTTTTCCTAACTCGTATGTTCTTGTTCCGAGTAACTGTACATAGCAGCAACACAAAAGTACAGCTGCGATTTTGTGTGTTTCTGAATATCATGATCCGCTAAGAAAATTTTGGCTAAAATGGAGACTTTATTGGCTCAGAGTATGGGTCTTTCCAGCATTCATCCTTGGCGATGGCTTCTTTCCATCGCCTTGTGAAGGTCTTGTACTCGTTGTATGACTGTCTTCGTACCTAAATCATCAGTGTGACTATTCCGTTATTGGACATCAGAAATCTAGAGGTTTGTAGATCGTAGTTTCGTGGTTACCTCTATTCTCTTGTCGACTACATGAGTTTTGGGAGGCGCCTGCAATTTCGAAATGTTGCATCTGATTACCAGAAAGCTAAATTTAAGGTATTAGATTGAACTACAATGTTTGAAATCATTACCTTTGTCCTAGGTTCTCCGAGTGTTGGCAAACCATGATGAACAACATACTCTGAATCAACTACGCCAACGTGTTTCGTACGGTCACCCTGGAAAACAAAGCCGAATGATGCTGAAAACCTGAAAAACCTATCAATGTAGAATCTAAGATAGTTAAAGAGTACCTGAGCACAATATCCTAGATGCATATCTAGACCCCAAGCATGAATCAGATCATTCTGCAAAACATACCAAACCATAAATTCAGAATAGGATAAAACATAAACTGAATAACATTGTTACTGATCCCAGGACAGACCTGGATCATGTGCCATACGCAACGCCAAGAAGATTTGGAGAAGACGGGAGCCATGACTTCTATCCACCCGGCACAAGGAGGACCTGTGCTGTTCGAGTAGCATGTGCCGTTCTTATAAATCTGCCTGCAGAACACAAGCCGATAATTCAAGAATAGAAATTTAGTGAACCGTTTGTTATGTCAAAATAGTTCGCTTGTTTTGACCTGTGAACTTTTCGGTTCCTCACTCGGGCAGTGATCTGGTGGTGCACCTCCGAGCTTTTGCCGAGTGCTGGCTGTGATATGTGAAGTTCTTCTTGTTTAACTATAGACAGATACCTAGAAGTCCAAATTATGAAGCAAGACAACATTGGAGAAACTACACCAAATAGTTTAGACAAGAAACTAGAGATTTGGAGATGTTACCCACCGTTTGGGATCGAAAGAGTCAACTCCAAGATCTTCGTCCCAGAGGAAAATGTATTCATAATCGACAAGTATATCCGGATGTAGAAAGCGCTTTGCAAACCACCTATGTAGATGAATAAAAAAATAGGGCTAAACAAGTTAAGTATGGACGCATTTTTAAGCTCAATAAAAAATTAGCATCGGCTCCATTCTTAATTCCCAGAGCTCAGCTCGGATAGAGTTGTTATATGAGACGAACTAAAACATAGTTCAAGCTCGTCCACTTGACTAAACAAGGCGAGAATGAACTCGGATAACAACTCTACTTATTTGACCGAATAGCACATAGCCATGCACAAGCAGCATTGCATATACAATGAAGCTGAAAATGTGAAAGAAAGGCTACTCTTACCATTTTGTCTGACTAGCTGCAGATATGTGTATAACCTTGTCACTCCATTCAAACGTCTTCCAAGCATCAACATTGCCATCATAATGGAAAAGCATTACAACGAAATCGCTTGTTGCTAAGAACTGCGACAGGAGAAACCAAAGTAAACGTTAACACGAGTTCGGAACTAAAGGCTGCTAGCTATTTACACAATGAATTGAGCAATCAATCACCTTCTTCACCATTTCGTTAACAAGTCGTTTTTGCTTAATTCCAACCGAAAGAGCAAGCAAGTTCATAGACGAAGGGCGTTCCTGTTTTCCGACATTCCCAAGCAAAACATTACTACAAGAAGCACGAATTCGTTCCTCAAGCTCATACTCAACAAAGTTGTATCAAACCTAGTTTACCTTAGGCTTACCCCATAAGGGTCTCATTTCAAGGTTAGAAACATCGTTGACAATACCCTTAGGAATCGGTTCACTTCCACGAGCCCTGTAAGGATCCTTGACGAGTAAAAAACATCAGAAAAACCAAAGTAAAACCTTAATTGAATAAAATCCGAATCCACAATTGAGATTATACCTTGCATTTATCGGTTACAATGCTTTGAGCCGATAAATCTTCGCTAACCACGCTTTCATTCTTAACCAAATCCGATGTTTTCTGTACAAATCCATCATTTTAACTCACAGTATGAATGATTTTTAAGAAAACTGATTTTCAGATTACTGAATGATATATACCGATCTCCAGCTTGGTATGATAAAAACTGCGGCTACAGAGTAAACTAGAAAGAGCAAAACTGCTACTTGGACGGTGATACTGATGCATGATTTACGGCCCTTTGAGTCGGGCGATAACTGAGGATCCATAACAAGTTAAATGAAGAAGATTAAGTTAATCTGTCATCGAATGACGAATTTAAACTGCAAGTTACATGAATGGTGAATAAGAAACTTCAGCATAATGCAAAACCCCTGTCCCATCACCGAGAACAAACTACAATGCAAGATAAAACAAGTAATATCCATGAATATTCACCAAGTAATCCTTAACTTGTTCAACAGGAAACCCGTTCAATGAAGTTACTATGTAAATTCAAACAATGGCAATCGTCATATCAACCGTTTAAAGCCATAATTATCTCTAAAAGAAACCCAGAAGTAGGGCAATGGAACTGAAACTGAAATTGAAGTCAATGGCTTACGTTTTTTTGCACGATCATCCGCTTTGGAAGCCTAGAAATCAAACGCATGCTACCCAGAAATAATTTAGAATCCCAAAATCTACACAGAGAAAAGAAAAACGGCCGGTACAATATCGGATTTTGTGTTTTTCAAATCACGAAATCTTTTTTGGATAGATATTTGAATCCATCGTCTGAAATATTAGAATTTTTTTTTATTATTGATAAATTTTTAATAAAGAAAAAAAATAAAAATATTTGATTTAGATTTGTTGGTTAGATGCATAAAGGTTTATAAAAGTGGTTACAGAAAGTTAACTTGGAATAAAAAAAATTAACGATGATATATAAGTCAAACAATAATCTAATCTCGATTCCGTCAAATAGTTAAATTCAATTCATCTATCTATATCTATCGTATAATAAAACATCCCATAAATTGATGTTTGCTATCACCTTATCAAATTTACACATGCTGTTATTGCACATCACACTAACACTTAATTTATTTAATTAATATTCTAACAATTCTCATTCGAATATTCTCACAAAATTCTAGTCTCATTTTGTTTTCTTAAAACATATATAACAATAAAATTATTTTTTAATATTATATAATTAAAATTAGTTAATATTTAATTTAATTTGAATATTAATTTAACAATTTTATTTGTTTTATTATTGTAGACTCTAAACATAATCAATATAATAAAACTACGATATTATTGATCAGTTTAATATATGAATTAATATTTTTATTACTAACAGTTCTATCTAGTTAACGGTAAAATAATTTTTTGATAATATATAATTAAAATCAGTTCTATATAATTTACTTTGGTTATTATTATTATTATTATTATTATTATTTATTATTATTGTAGATTATCAAGGTGATATATTTAATAAAACTACAATATTATTGATCAATTTATATGTGAATTAAAAAATTATTTAGTTAACTATATATTTTGAATATGTTATTTTTTGTTGGAGTCTCAAGTATATTTTATATGCTTAATATTCTTACAATTACGATTATTTCAATAAAAGTTGCTCAATTGAACATAATCTTATGGCTAAGAAAATAATAAAAAAAAAATTATTATCACCATATCCAAATATTTATAAAGACAAAATATTTTATATAATAATAATAATTTGTCTTTCTTTTTTAAATAAAAATATATTATCATCATTTGTTATCCTCTACCCCATTATATATATATATATATATATATATATAAATATATATATATTCAGTAAAATAACAATCAAATAAGTTAGATTGTTAAACTTATAGTTAATTTTTTGAATATAACTAATTAATCATATTTTGTTTGATGATGTGATTAGTTTATATCAATTGATAAAAACACATTTTATGAATGGATTTTTAACAAACCAACGGTTATTTATTTATTTTTATAAAATAAACCACCTTAAAAAATATATTTCATTGAATTGAACACATACATATCGTGATAAAATTTTCCTTACACCAAACATCGCATAATAAATAATACAATTTTTAAGATAAGAACTCCAATGCTCTCTTGAATCGATAATGATTTTATACAAATATATAATCATAATGCCCGCTTAGATCGATATTGACTTTGACATCGGAGCAATTTCGGCGATAGTGCCTCAGAGTCCTCTCTCACGATAACTATTGTAGCTTGTAATGCTTAGATCGTTCTCAACCTTTTGGTTTAATTTTCGTCCATTCATATCATAAGGAATTTTTCCTTATACACAACGAGCATCACATAATTTGTGATCCAGTTCTTATTATAATAAACCATAACGTTCTCTTAGATCGATACTAACTTTTGCATCCAAGTAGATAAGGAGATATTGTCCCGGATTCCTCTTTTACGACTGTAATGACAAGGTTTAAAATCACGGTTGATTTCCAGTGATAATGTAAAAAATCCAACATTACGACAAACATCACATAACATATAAAAGAATTCCCAACATAATGAATCATCAAACATTTTTTTTATAAACATGATTACCGTCTAACCCATGCAGGGCACATGTATTAAAACTAATTTTGTACTAAAGTAGAGGTAATAAAAATTACGTGCCACGCCACGTTTGTTTTGTCTACGTGTCGCGTTGAGGATTAAAGTCACCGAATTATTTTTATAAAATAAAAAATTTATTTAGGTTCTATTTACTTCCATTACCATTACAAAGTTAAAAATAACTTCTATTAAAATTGAATATCAAATTTTTAATTAGATAACTTTTATTTAAGAAATATCTTATTGTCATTTTGATCACAACTTTAATTTAAATTATATTTTGACTTTTATTTTGATTTAATTCCCTTTTATAAAAATATTGAAGCAACTTCTATTAAATTAGATTAGATTTTAGTTTTATCATAACTGCACCTTTTAATTATAAATCCGAAAATATCATCCACCCACTCTTTTAGGAAAGTTCCTAATCTCCTCTTTTGACAACATTTCCAACCGTACAAATCCATGTGTCAAGCTCAATATTTATATCAAATAGCAGTGAGTCTAAAATCTGCACAAATACATATCATATTGTGAGCAAGAGGAAGCTTGCAATGAATGGTGAGATATACTCTTTAATGACCAATGAAACATGGATTTAGTTGAGCTTCCAAAGGGTAAGAAGGCATTACGCAACATGTGGGTTTATGAAGACAAGAAGGAGCTGATGAAAGAAAGTGTTACAAAGCAAGGCTGGTTGTGAAAATATTTCAGCAGGATATATATATATATATATATTCGTATACTTACCCACGTGATTAAACTATCAATTATTCATCTAATGATGAGTATGACAGCTATCGGAAAACTTAGAGGTATAACCATTGTACTCCAAAACAATTTATATACATGATAATCTAGATGAAGAGATCTACATGAAGTAACAGGAGATACTTGTATAAGTTTAGCATTGAGCTTTTGTGTAGATTGAAGAATAGTTGTACGACTTGAAACAAAAGTATCATTATGTACTCCACCATTTCTTTGAAAGACATATTTTGTAGTTGAATAAATTCACAAGAACCGAAAATCTTGTCAATATGTTAACTAAGGTGGTAACTTTAGAGACGTTGAACATTTACATATATAGCTTCAATTGGCCTCGATAGCAAATGAGGTTTGCTGGTAAAGAAGGCCGGCAATGGTGATTAAAATCAATCTTCAAGTGGAGAAAGATGAGTCGTGGATGAGTACAATGTATTGTATGCTAGACTGGTGGTTCCCACCCATGTATTTGGTCCAAAAGGTTATACCTTTTAGAGTTTCTATCTTAATTTTCAGATATATTCGACTTATTTATACACGCATTAGTTATTGTAATCGTATTTACAAAATAGTGTGTCAGATCCGACTCAACGTGTCCCATATGTAATCACAAATTCGTGATAAACTTAATAACAAGTTCTCTTCTTCTTCTTCTTTTTTTTTTTTTTTTTTTTTTTTTTTTTTTTTTCTTTTCTTCGTTACATTCTAGCTCTAACACAAAATGAACATCAAACATTTGAATATTGACTTGAATCGTCTCCTAATTTCACATTTAAAACTTGTACCATGTGGCAATTCATCACAAATCTTGAAGATCTTGTTTCATGGTGTGTGCATATTTTGCATCATTCATCACAATTCACATGCATAAACATTAATTAATTGAAAACTAATCAACAATGCTATTGTTTCTGTTAACTTTGGAGAATATATATCAATCATAAGGCTATGAACCAACAAAAACATCAATTGTTGTTAACTGGTCCTGCTAGGCTGCTACTCTCAATCGTCTTCCATTGACCTCATCAAATTACTAGTGTGCAAACTCAAGTACTGCGTAATAAGCAATCAAAATCGGAAGTGAAACCATCATCCCAAAGATTACCCTGAACAATCAACAAGAAAATATACAACTGTTAATTTCAATTTACTTGAACATATAAATTCCCTAAAATCTGCAAATTATCTACTTACGCAGTACTGAGTACGTCTGCATGGACTCCATATTCTTTGGCATAGATGAAGGAGGTGATAGATTGTGGTAATGCTGCCTACAAAATCAACACATTTTTAGTATTAAGCTATAACTATAGAATCTTCTCATTTATCTTATACTCACCTGTATGATCGCGACACGTAGGACATCGCCTCGTAATCCGACGGCTATAGCACCAATTGCCATGGCTGTTGGTCCAGCAATAAACTTCAAAACCATCCCAAATATTGTAAGGCTAGGTCCACATGCAATCACCTTTTCTTGTAGAGCCATGAACATACCTGCATATATGGATTCATCATACATATCTATATATACTCAAGTTTTAACATTTTGAACACTTATTAAGAAAATTATAAAATATGTCATTTTATTCCTAATTATTCACTTACTTTTATTTTATTGAAAATCACAACTAACAATGATTAGAAGCTTAAATATATAAAGTGATTGACAAAACAACTAAAATTGCGATTATTTTTTAACAAAAATGAGGCTAAAACGACAGTTATTTATGAATGAATAATATCCAACAGTCTTACCCATACTAAACATAGCTGTTCCTGTCCCAGCATTTGACATCAGTAACACAGATCTATCAATGATGTTTGGCATTTCCATATTCCACCTGTCCATAATTTGATAAAATTAAGGTTTAGTACTAAGTACTAATAAGAAAAACATGTTTGTTTTTAGTTCCTTATGTATATATACCTGTTAGCTACAGCTGCCCAGACAATTCCTACAATGCAAGCATATGCATTAGGGTTTTGAGCAAGCTTGAGCATCACAACCTTCATCAAAGACCAAAAGAAAGGTCTTTCACTCTTTATAACTTCACCATTTCCTTCCAAATCCTTACCTTCTTCAACAGGATCTTTGATTGTGTCTACTTTTGCGGAAAAATCCATCCCTGAACGACGAACCTCTAAGACGAACAATAAAACCGTAAGCCAAACAATGGCTTGTACAATCGATGATTGAACAACAAGATCCACACCATCAGAACCATACATAGCCTTAATCAATGGAACACCTACAACCAAAGCATTAGTCAAAGTCGACAACGAATAACTCGTTATTGACCAACAATAGCTTCCTTTGGTACTACACTTAGCCCACAAACCAATCACCAAGACTATAATAACCTTAGATATAACATCAGCAACTATGAACATATAGTTCCATTTAAAAGGATTCGTGTGTGCTGTGAACTCGAATGTGAAAAGTGGAAGTGTGAAATAGCAAACGAGTCGATTTACAGCATCACATTGATCTGCTTTGAATAAGTGCCACCATTTCACTGAACCGTACCCTAGAATCAAAGCAATATAGAGTGGTACCATTGCTGAAACCACTTTATAAATCTCTTCCCACCCTATCATGTTTGTAAATTGTAAGTAAATTTTGTTTAAACAGTAGAAGCTTTGATGATATGCTGTGTAGAACAAACTGAAGTCATTTTTATATGCATGAAGAAGAATTAAAGCATATGTCTTCAAGTTACTGTCTTTACTTAGATATGCCATTTGTAGATATGTTCTTGATTCCATATGCTTTGTAATTTGTGTTATGTTGTCAGAAAATTTGTAACTTGTGGATGAGTTTCGGAATTTATTCCTTTTCATCTCTTGGAATTAGATCGGAGTTCGTAATTCGATCAAACTTGTAACTAATAACTCGTAATATCATCCATACAAGTAGAATAGTTTCCAACTTAGAGCAAATGATAATGGTATCATGTCAACGACTGTTCCATCAATCTTATGCTTCGTTAAGGAGAAACCACTTATTTATGTTCCTTGTCTATTAACGATGAGCAGAATTGATCACTAATGCTGTATGGAAGTTTGCCTCATTTTAGTTTTCTTTACTTTTTGCCTTTTGAAAATATTCTACATGCTTTTATCAAGTTGTTTGGATCGAGAGTGAACTGAAGTTCTGTTCATTCGATGAATTAAGTGTTCAAATGGGTAACTTGTTTACAAGCAATATCAAATTGTCATTCTGAAAATGCTAGAAAAATAAATTACAATTTTCTAATAAAACACCTAACCCAAATTCAATAGATGTATGATCCGACTGTTGGGTTCTGGAGACTGATTTATTGTATCATGGACTATTGATTTACGGCTAAAGGTTAGGCTTAATAGATTTTATCATTAGGGTTTCTATGGTTTAGGTATTTTCGAATATTTACACACACATTTGATTACTGTACTCCACAAAGTATAGTGCAAAACCTGGTTTGGTAGTGCTCCAATTGTAGTCACCATTCGTGGTGAACTGTGTAACAAATTCTCTTGCACTTTTTCTCTCTTGATTGTATCATAATCCTAACAGGGTAACACCAACGTGTGAAAAAACTTTCCTACTCGATAAACAATCATCAATGTAATAGTAGAACTACTCAAAAAAATCCTTACGGAATAATATTTCACAGTGATCATCACTCATTAGATGGACCATTTTTCACTTGAACTTTTCGAATTTTCACCCATATATTCAGGTTTGGTTATTCAATGAGACATAGGTGTTTGGTTTCGAGCCCTAGTCATATATGCATTGTGGAACTTTTGGTTTAAGTAAGGTTTGTGCTGCGGTGTACGTTTCTAACAGGACAATTGGCATATATCTTATTTGCCATCATTTGGTCACTTAGTTGTATAAACTTGTCATTTGTTTGTCATGTTCTCTCTCCAGTAGTTACAAAAGCCCCTTTTTCATAAGAAGGTGGCATATTATTTCTTATTGATGCTTTGAAGTCTCGAAAAGATGATATTTTTTTTGATATTATGAAACTGGAATTGAATAGATAAACTAGGAAGAAAACTATTTGAGGAAGCTATTTTCTTTCTTCATGTTTCTCTTTAAATATGCAGGGTAGGCAAATATTAATTTTCTTCATGTTGGGGTTTGCACTTGTTACATCAAGAAATTGACAAGATATAGGGAAAAATAAGCATCATTTCATTTTTTTTTAAACTTTGTGTGAAGGAATTGTTATTGTGATATGAATATATCCTTCTTTCCACGAGGAATAAGCTTTGTATGCTATGCTTATGCTACGTTTGTACTTAACTACTTAATATCAAAGTTTCTTGGGGTTACTAAAATGAGAATTCACTGAACTTGTGTTGTATATGATCTCATATATACATGACCTTAATCAATTTCATGAACGTACTTTTCACTATGATTTAATTTATTGCATACTGTGATATTTATGTTTTTTGTACGGTGGAAGGAGAGTCATTGATCTCTTTGTCATATTTATGTTGTTATAACTTGAATATCATAAATTGTTAAATCATTAGTGGGCAAATATGAGATAAAGAACACATCTGACATGATTATTGTGCATCTAACGTCGTCAAATAATGCATACATATATATGATACATCTGGATGGATACAAATAAAGGTAGAGATTTCTCGATATGTCTTCAAGAACCCGTGCCATAAAAAGATGAGCTCATGCTCCCAAAGAGACATGATCATGCACAACACCGCACGATCATGTGATGGATCGACTATTATTCTTTTTTCGTCCATAATAACTTGTTTTAGAACATATATGTGGTTATATCCTTGTGAGCCGGCGTAAATTTTTAAATTTCTTATTATTTATTTGGTTGCGTGTGTCATATTACGAGGTTCATTCTAACGATTTTACGGAAGAAGGGTAAGAATAAGAAGAGAAAAAAGTACATAATCTTTGGACTGACGAAAAAGCACTTTATCTCCATTCATTCAGTCCTCTCCTGTCCATTTCATGATCAATGCCATATACAATAATCAGAAGTATCAAAGAAAATGAAAGTCACGTCATTTTGTATTTGGGCATATATAGATACTATTATTAGTGGCTCTGAAGAAGACAAATTGATCACCTGAAATCTCGCTGCCTATTTGCGTTGTGCAATTTCCCTGTAAAGTCGATTCATTCTTGGGACTAATGGCTGATGTTCATCTATATACTTATTCTCTCCTTCCTCAGTTGAGTTCTTCTTTCTCCCGATCCAACACATCAGAGCCATTCAACCTTACTAAAGTGCAATGTGATCGACGATGCAGCTTATACAACCATTTTCGTACAGTCGTTCTCTTGAGATTATCATGTACTCAACACACTTGCCAAAGATGAGGAAAATCTTGATATTGGCAAGCATCAAATCTCTTATAATATATGTTTAGACTTTCGACTTTATCGTTGGGAAATTTACACGTATTTCAACTCACCGAGTACGTATAATATACTGCATATAGACCGTAACCCACACTTAATACAAAGTATAAAAGTAACTTTGCATGTATCATAAAATATATAAGAAGATTATATAAGATGCGAGTAGTTTGTTGCTTACTCTAACACTCGATAACCTCACTATGTACATACTCGATCACTTTATGTTTAAGAAGCCCTTTCACTTGGATGGATGAATCCAAATGCGGGTTGGCCTTTTTATTTATAGTTATCGTCACCTTCTTTACAGAAATGTTCTTAAATTCGATTCTCCTAGGTCATTTTGGAGGCTTTTCAGTCAATTGTATCATATACGAAGTCCTACCGAGTTCTATAAATCTCTGTTGTCGTCGAAGAGATCCGCTTCCTTCCATCACCTTTTTAAATATCTCGCATTCTTCCAAAAGGTTCCGCCTTCTCTCGAAATACTCCGCCACCATCCCGAGTAATCCAATGTCTCAAAATTCAACTCAAATAATTTAACCTATTTAAAAACATGATTAGTCTGATAATTACGTGGTGACTCACTGACTCGAGGTTATGACTTCGAATAATTTTTCTCAAGTTTGTAGTTCTCTTGCTCGTGAAGATTGTTTTGTAAGTGCAAATTCCAGATTCTAGGTAGCCTATAAGAATGTGTTGTATCTTTCTCCTCCAAAATTGCTCAACCTATTGTAATATCTGGATTTTTATTGTTCTAAGTGATAGCGTAAAATCTACACGAGCATCCTCCGAAAAATTGTAAGACTAATCTTAACCCATTATTTTGTTCTTAGTTTATCAGTTTTTTTTCTTCGTCACATCATCTATAACACAACACTTCAATTTTATAACCATATTATTATTATATATATCATAAAATTATAAATAAAATGCACTGTTTAAGATTGTGCAAATACATACAAAATGGGTATTTACTATCTTATGAATTGGAAATATAGTTCACCAAATCATATTAAAAGTAATTTAAAATATGCTCTGCCATGTGACATTGATTAACTGACTAAAATTTAGTAATTAGATACAGATTTATATTTTCTCTTCTACAGGTACTTAAAATCATGTAATATTGATTAAACGGGCGGGGCCCAATCTTTGGTTTTATTTAGAATCTAATGGAAGTAATTAGACAAGAAATTTGATGCATTTGTGAGATAATTTTTGTAAATCAATAATATTTATGTTTTTTTATGTCTTAGTTTTTATGTGAAGTTTACATCATCCGAACATAAATAGGTGAACCTACAAATATTAAACGCAGTTTGAAATGGTTAAAGAATCATTTCTAAAAACTAAGATATTTTAAAATCATGTTTATTTATTTACTAAAATAGAATGTTATAGGTTTTTTAACACATGAAATTAACTTGATCAATTATACTTTTCTTCTTTTTAACTGTTTACATTCCTATTTCATTTCACTCTCTAATCAACGGACAATAAAACTCTTTAATTATACACTAAAATAAGTTTTTTTTACTAAGATATTTATACACGGATTATGCTTATACTTTTACAAGCAAGTTGTCATCAATAAGGTGTCAACACATGTTTGATCAAATAAAATGCAATATTATCCTTTCAAAAAGAATAAAATAGAATACAATATTAAATTTGTTTTCCGTCATTCTTCGGCTATAAAACAACGTGTTAACTTTTATTCTTGTTATTAATCTCTTTCTTTCTATTACTTTTATTATAAAAAATGTCAATTTTATAAATTTTCAATTTTTTGCCCTTTTTATTTATTAAATATATTATTTTTATTTTAATTTTGGTTGTTTTAATATCAACTATAATGATTCAACCGAGAATAACATATTTATAAAATTTATTGTCAATTTCAACATAATGTACATTATAAAACTATTATTTTTTCAAGAAATAACAGAAAATAATGTTTAAAAATGCATTCTTTTATATTTTGTGAATATTATTCCAACCAAAATATACAAAAAAAAAAAATAATAAAAAATTGAAAGGACCTTATTATTAGATCCACGACTCAATTTCTTTCATTGGTGTGGTGAGGAAAAATAATGGAGCATCTCCTTCATCGGGAGGGTATTTAATTCCTTATCACATCTTAAGCTTGTTACCCATACTCAACGTATATATTCGATTTTAAGTTCTTCAAATTTTGATTAAAACGTGGCCCCAGAAACCATTATTTTTGTCGTGTCGAATTAGTTTATAGCCATAAATACATAAGCCTAAAATCTGATTTATACGGATAACCGAACCGGGCTTCTCCAGGTCAACGGTTGGACAAACAAATCCCGAAAGATTACGGGGTTGTCTTCCTCATTCACTGTCCATATATATGTATATTTGTTTCCTCTCATCGAAATATTACGATTATTACAAAAAATGTCCTGAAATGAAACAATCCAACAAAACATGTCACAAAACAAACAAGCAATGATACAATTCGCAACTCCACAAACAAAAACATGGAACAGGACAACAAAACAAGGACTCTGCAGCCAAACAGATCCTAAGGAACGACAGCCGGGGGAGGTAGGGTAACAGCACGCAAGATATCAGCATAGCCAACAACACCAACCAAAACGTCATCGTTTTCACCTTCCGTCACCCACAGATGGGTGGCCCTATGAGACAGCATCTGAGCCATGACAGCTGCAAGCGAGCTCGTTGGCTTACAAGTCAATGGCACACTCCTTCCTCGGTACATACTCCGAGCAGCACCCGCTACATTAGGGCTAACACTGTTGCTGAAAAACCCGAGACTCCTGCTACTGAACTTCCTCAGTCTTATGGATCCCGTTCCATTCGGGTTTCCGTTACTGTCTAATGACTCGATTGATTCATCGTCTTTTGAACTCATGTTTGTGTTGTCTTCGACTCCCATCACGAACTGGCCTGCTGAGAGGTGTGCCAGAGCATATGCTGTCGCTAAGTAGTCGCATTTCCATAGCTTGCAAGCTGAAATCTCGCCTATGATCTTGTGTTGACCGTCTGGAGTGGTGTCCACTACTGCTATGGCTGTGGGGTCGTGAGGCTGTTTCTTGATGGCTTCAATTGTTGGGGAGGGAGCTTCGATGGAGGTGTAGTTAGGGTTGATGGCTCCGAGTGTGGAGATTGATGAAAGAGGGATTGGGGCTAGAGCTCCGAGACAGGTGATAAGGAAACGGACGACGTCTTCTCTAGATAGGCAACAGTACTTGATTCGATTTGTTGTGGAGGATGAAGGTTTGCTTGGAGGAAGAAGTAAGTTGCTGCTTGAGTCCATGTTTTTTAGCCATCTTCCATTGTAGAGGATTGAGAATTTCTTGCTGAATCCTCTCCATTGAACGCTTTTAGGAACCAGAAGTCGCTTCACACCTTGTTTCATTATCTCTAAGGCATCCACCAATCTTCAACAGAATTTAAGAAAACGAAATTAAGTATTGAGTACTGTGTAAATAGATAAGAAGCTTCAAACATGTTTATAATTTCAACAGAAGAGAGCATATGGAGTTTTTCATGATTCATCACATATAGCTTATCATACTTTAAACAGCAAGAGATCATATGCTCTAATCACTGATCTATGGAGTCAAATGGATAGGCGTATGAGAAATGGGAAGGGGCGATATAATTATGGCTTTCGGACAGCAAAAGAGGGTCAGCTATTTTAGGATTTGAATGCAATCAAGAGAAAAATAGAACCCGAGAATTGGTTATCCAGTTCGCCACGAGTCTATGACTACGTCCCGGGGGCAATATCAAGTCAGGGTGTCTAGAATACAATACAACAGACTCTTTTCTTAAGAGTAGACCAAGAGATGTGGTTGTATATATGAACTAATCAGTATGCTCAAGAATAAGGAATCATTATTCCACTAGATTCTAGGACTTCTTTTTGGTAAATCTTGAAGCATAAGCCATATAACATACACCATGCACATTGTATCTGGAATGTGCAAAAAGTCATCACCATCATGAAACATAAGAAATTTGTTCCGGAAAGTGAAACTTCCACCACCTCACAAAGAAATCCCACCAAGCACAAATACTAGAAATGCCTTTTATGTATCAACTCAATTCAAAAGGCATCGATGAAATTTTTTTTTGATAAATGTAGCTTGAAGCTGAAATACATCTAAGAATCACATAGAAGAAAAACAAAACACATTGCTTAAAACGGCCAAACAAGAAAGACGTCAAAAAGCAAAGCCACTCAAATGCCAAAATCCAACAGTAATTGATCTTCTTCAACACACTATCATCACAACAATCCAATCCCGAGCAATATAAAAGCCAACTTCCAAACCAGAAAGAGTCTAAACAGCAAAACATCAATCAAGCATCTAACCTTGTAGCTGGATCAACCTCCTTGAGAAGAGAATTATCAGGCACAACAATTTCTGAAACAGGAGTCTTCATCGCCTTCTCCTGATCCTCCAAGCACCGATCACTCGCCAAAAACGCAACAATGTCAAGAGGATTGAGAATTCCAACAAATCTCTGTTGCCTCATCTCGCTGTTTTCCACAACATTTACCTTTTTCCGCTTCCAAACAGGTATACCACTCTCTGTCGACTCTCCGATCGCTTTGATCGCTGATTCCACCGTCTCCGTCTCCAAGAACTCCACCAATTCCGGTTTCGCCACTGTTAGATCCCCCACCACGTGATAGACGAACACAGACGCCATCACAAATACGTCTTAGATTTCCAATCTGAGATCGAAATTGGATCAATGAACACTAGGAGCAAGTCAATTTTGTGTGAAAAAAATCGGATTAGGAACAATTTCGATTTCTAGGGTTTCTGTATACGCAGTATCTCCAGAAAAGGAAGTAGCGGTTGCAGAATAAAAACGGAGAAAAAGTTCAAATCAGCAATTGAGCTCAGTGCGAGCAATTGAGAGCTATAAAAGTGAATGAAGAAGTATAAGCAGAAGATGAAGACCAGTAATCGGCAGTGAAATAAAATTGAGCGTGAAAATTCTTGAACAAGTGGGGATCAGAGCCGCCATGAAAGACGATGATGAAGGCCCATGAACACGGAGGAGATGTAGCTTCGAGATCAGCTGCGAAAAATGGGGAAGAAGCGAGCTCTAGATTCCGGGAGGGACGATGATTGCATCGGCTAAATACTTGGATACAAATGTATATGGAATTGCCTAACCTGCCATTCAATTGCAAATTACAATCTTAAAAATGAGAATTACCAAATGAAAATTGATTTATAAAATCGTAAATCAGTATTTTAGGGTCAGTTTAGGTGAATTTATTTTTATAATATGTTGATTTACATGTGAACAAATTCAATTATTGGGGGGAGTATGAACAGCTCCCTGTCAGTAGTCAACACATGACAGGCCAGTAATCATGTGGTGGAAGGCTAATCCTTTGATTATGTATAATTAAAATTATGAAAATGAGGAAAAGGCATCTCATATATAATTATACAATCACTTTATTTAGGTCAAATTATAAATGTACTTTTTTTTTTTTTCGAAAGATTCTTATATATACCTTTTTTTTGTTGCTTATTGTCATGTTATACATCGATGAGAACTGAGAAGCGGAAGAAATGCTGAAGGATTTTGCATCACTAAATTAACAAAATAATATCTCATTGAAATGAATGTGTGATAAGGATGGATTTGGACTTGGTACTTGGAACAAATGTGTCTTCACTTTGGACATTTTCAATCATCACATAAATAATTATTAAAAAAATAATTCTTAAAAAATAATAGATAAAAGTATTTTTCAACTTGGTTGAAAAAAAATATAATAAAATAGAGATAAGACTTTCAGGGATAAATAAATTTAGTTAAAAACTATATATTATAAAACCAAAAATGTGGTTTAGGAAATATAAAAAGGGTATGAAAAATGAAGGTTCTCGTATGAAGGTTTTGAATTGATTTAGTTTGTTGCGGAAATGAAGATTATGTTGGTTTATCGTTTTGATTTTTTTAATTTGTAATAAATGTATATTTATCTTCCCAAATTATTCTCTTTTTTTATTTGTAATGGAGTTGGACTACTATCCTTCTTACATTTGTGATAGGGATGTCCACATCTCTAACAAGGTGGAGGAATATAGTAAAGCTTGGGAGATGCAGGTTGTGAAGGGCATGAAGCGATGAAGGCTCGCATGGATATATGTTGGTGTTGAGAAAGGATGAAAATCAATAAAGATGGAGCAGTTCGGGATTATGGTGGTGCTATTGCGGCAAGTGTGTGCACAGTCCCATGACGGAGCTGTAGGGAGTGTTGTATGGACTAAGGTTTGTTACTGACTTTTATTAGTTTACTGGTAACATGTTTGGGGAAAAAAGAAGAGGAAGATAAGTATATAGGTAATGAAGTTGAGATTTTGTTTTGATTTTTTGGTAGAGAAAAACCAGCCACCTAAAACTCTTTTTTAACAGCAGCCGACAATGGCTTTTAAATTTTAATCACTGGTAAATAAAATTTGTTGAATTAAAATGCCCACAAATCACAAACAATTACACATTAATAAGCCTACTGCACCTGGCAATTTGGCATGTTTATCACACACCTGCTGTCAAAGTGTCAACTGCAACTACCATTCTTTATTTCATAACAAAAGAATTAGCATTTCATATTTTCATGTATACAGTTGGACGCAGATCAGCACTCGATATTTTTAGCAATCTTTAATTCCTTTCGAATATCAAATTGCGTCAGGCAGAAGAGGACGTTCATCGTTGTACGGAGAACTGGCAACACCGGTAGGGAGAGTGATCGACATGAATTCCGTGTCACTTACACCAGACATGTCAAACTCATCATATGCTGCATATTGCATTGGGAATGCTTCTTGTTGGTGGTACCAACTACACACTTGTGCAGGCGATTTCATGATCATCTCCAGCGTCGTTGCCACCTCTTTCATCGTTGGCCTCAGCCTTCCACTCCAACTTATGCAACGCTTTGCTAGCTCAACAAAGGATATCAGTTCTTCTTCCTTGACCTCCATCGCAATTTTAGGGTCCAAGATGTTGGACAACCGAGAGTTTTGCACCAAAAAACAGAACTCTGTCACCAAGTTCTTCTGCTCCATAGTACTTGCATTCCTGTAGATTGGCTTCTTGCTTGTCAAAAGCTCAAGCAGAACAACCCCAAAGCTGTAAACGTCACTCTTCTCTGTAAACTGATAAGATTGGAAATACTCCGGGTCCAAATAACCCATTGTTCCTTGGACGAGAGTGGTGACGTGCGTTTGATCCATTGCAATGGTCTTTGAGGATCCAAAGTCAGAAACCTTTGCTCTATGTCTTTCATCCAACAATATGTTTGAAGACTTTATATCCCTGTGAAAGATGGGAATAGATGAAGATGAATGTAGATAAGCAATAGCACCTGCTGAATCTGCAGCAATTTTCAGACACATTTCCCAACTAATGACAAAATCTTCATCTGGATAATGGATATGTTGGAAGAGTGTTCCGTTGGGAATGAACTCGTAAACAAGAAGGGGAACTTCTGTCTCTAGACAACACCCAAATAGCTTCACTACATGCCTGTGGTTTACACGAGATAAAACAACCACTTCGTTTATAAACTGCTCCAACTGACTCTCATCCAACAATTTGGACTTCTTAATTGCAACAATACTTCCATCTGTCAGCATACCTTTGTAGACAGTCCCTTGACCACCTTGACCCAATATCCGATTATCATTGAAATGGTTTGTTGCTTTGTCCAATTCCATTACAGTGAATATCTTTGTTCTCTCTACCATGCCTTCATTAGATGACAATTGTTGCTGCAATAACAAACCACCATTGCGCTTGAAGAATTTATTCCTCCGTTTTATCTCCCTTTGCCTCTTGATGAACTTATATAGGCCATAGATGCAAGCCCCCAAAAGTAGCAAGCCAAAACTATTGCTAAGTCCTGCATAAATGGGGAAGCGGAAGAAAAACTTAGCACTATCCTTGACAGATAGATGAATTGAACCCAACCTGTGGAACGAATTCATACTAACAATAGTTCTCACCAATGATTGCTGCAAGATTCAAGAGTGGTCGCTTTTCACAATAATATTTGTCGGCGATAGGATTTCCTGAGCCATCCCATTGCTCCGAGCAATCTCCTCGACAACCCTCACATTCATCAGGACCTGTTTTAAGATAGAGAAAAGAATAAGATGAGCATTAAAAATTTACTTATCGGTTAAGAAAATAATTGCAATCGAATACGGATCAGACTACTCTTGCCTTGACATCCACCGGAGACATAAGGATTGCCGTCATAGAAAGAATTACAATTACAATAAAGAAAGCCGTCCTGACGGTCACAAGTGGTATGAGGATGCTTGTGAGGCTCGGAAGTGTTTTCTGGAAAGCTCCATTGCAACATTACTTGAGGAAAAGAGCTTGGATCTGAAGCTGAAAGCTTTCCAACATACTCATTCACAAAGCTTTCCTCTATCAAAGTCGCCACTAAGCAATCTGTATCATCACTTGATGGATGGACATCAAAATGTATCTGAAAATAATCGAAGGTTTCAATGTCTGAAGAAAGTCGTGTGTTGCAGCAATGAACCCCAAAGCAGCTGTTTTTTGGTATCGCGCTATTGTTATCGTTGGGGCAAACAGTCCCACACCCTGCCATAATTATGTTGCTCTGGTTCACCAAGATGCTGCTACCTGCACAACCCTCCATCACGAAAACAGTAGATTGTGTTGAGAATTTATAAGGGCTTCCCCTCAAATCAATACTACACACCCTCCTGGGAGGTATGCGCACTCGCACAACTTGACCATTCTCTACAAGTACCGATATGAGCTCGGCTTTCAAACTGGGTAGAAAGGGCTTGTGAATAGTGGCATTTTTAGAGTAATTTGTTGGACATGGTGATGCTTTGCACTCGACCTTGAACCAGGAATTAAGGAAACAGTGGTTATCACCCATCCCAAATGGGAAACCCATATTTTAGGAGTAATTGCTCTCCCCATATATTATCAGTTTTGGAGTAATTGCTCTCCCCATATAATGGAAACCCATATTTTAGGTTGCTGCCTGTATTTATTTTTGGTGTGGAAGTGCCTTTTGGAGTTCCTTTGAGTATATATACCAACCATGGGATAGGTAGACACTTGAGCAGGAGATTTGATGATCATGTCCAATGTCATGGCAACTTCTTTCATCGTGGGCCTTAACCTTCCACTCCAATTTATACACCGTTTTGCCAGCTCAACAACAGCCATCATCTCATACTCCTTGGCTTCTCTCATAATTTTGGCATCCAAGATGTCGGACAACAACAAATTTTCAGCTAGAAAGGAGAACTCCGTGACCAAGTTCTTTTGCTCCATAGTAGTTGCGTCCCGATAGATTGGATTCCTGCCAGTCAAAAGCTCCAAGAGAACAACGCCGAAACTATAAACATCACTCTTATCTGTGAACTGATATGATTGAAAGTACTCTGGATCCAAATACCCCAATGTACCCTGAACGAGAGTGGTCAGGTGTGTTTCATCGATTGCAATGGTCTTAGAAGATCCATAGTCGGATACTTTTGCTCTATGTTTTTCATCCAATAATATATTTGCAGATTTGATATCTCTGTGATAAATAGGAAATGATGAAGATGAATGAAGATAGGCAACAACTGATGCCGAGTCTGCAGCGATTTTCAGACGCATCTCCCAACTCATGACAAAATCTTCATCCGGGTCATGGATATGCTGAGAAAGTGGTCCGTTAGAAACAAACTCATACACAAGAAGAGGAACTTCAGTCTCTAGGCAACATCCTAACATCTTGACCACATTTCTATGGTTTATTTGGGACAATATGACCACCTCGTTTATGAATTGCTCCAACTGACTTTCATCCAACAACCTGGCCTTCTTAATTGCAACAATTCTGCCATCTGCTAACATTCCTTTGTAGACGGTGCCTTGACCACCTTGACCCAATATTCGATTTTCATTGAAGTTTTCTGTGGCTTTGTCCAATTCAGTGATGCTGAATATCTTTGTTCCCTCTGCAACAGCTTCATTGGATGATAACTGTTGATGCAACAGCAAGCCACCGTTACGCTTAAAGAACTTAGCTCTCCGCTTCATCTCCCTTCTCCTTTTGACAAACCGCTATAGCCCATAGACGCTAATAACCAAAAGTAGGACGCCTGTTGTGATGCTAAGACCTGTGTACAGAGGGAGCTTTTTACTTAAAGATTTCGACTTTATTTTGATTGAAAGTGCTTACAGATTTTCCCTGTCTTTATTTCTCACCTAGGATGGCTGGCAATGCGAGTGCAGGTTTCTTTTCACATATATATGAGTTGGTGTCCCAATTTCGAGTACAGTATCGACAACCCTTACATTCTGGAGGAACTGGAAAAGAAAGCATATTAGTTTTATCATGCAACAAAATAATTGAATTGATTTAAGGTAAAGTACCTTGACATCCATTGGCGACATAAGCATTCCCGAAATAGTTGTCGATGCAATTACAATGTAACGAGTTATCAGAGTTATAACGTTCACAATAGGCACCAGAAGTGTTGTCAGCAGGAAGGTCGCTTACCCAACTCCAAGACAGTACCGCTGGGACGGCGGGAGGGGATGACTCTGATGTTGAAGAAAGTTTGCCGGCATATTCATAGACGTATTCACCCTTTATTACAGTAGCCACAAGACAATTTTGACTTCCATTCGAAACAATGGGATAAACATGTGTGTGATAGAACTGAAATGTGGAGGGAGAAGAAATGGATGTTTGACAGCACTGAACCCCAAAGCAACTGTTTTTGGGTACTTGAGTGTTGTTATTGTTGCGGCAAAGAGTTCCGCACCTTGCCGTTATCCTCTTGTGTTGATCACGCAAAACTGCACTCCCTGAACAACCCTCCACCATGAAAACATTCTCCAATGTTGAGAATTCGAAAGGACTTCCCCTCAAATCAATACTCGTGCTTTCATTTTGAGGTCGTTTTTGTGCAGTACAGGCGTTGAGGGGAGGTATACTCACCACCAAATCTTGTAAACCTACAAAACCGTACTTATGTTCATCGATTGTAGCCTCCATGACCTCAATGTTGTTGAATTTGGATAAAAATGGTTTCGAGATTGTTGAATTTGTAGGTGTCCTGCACTCGATCTCAAACCACTCATCAAGGGAGCAATTGAGACCTATCCCAAATGGAAAAGGGATCTTCACACTCCCGCAAGTATCATTACACCCATGCTTTGCAATTATGGGTGCTACATCTGCCTCAACATTCAGAGCTGCAACTAGTATTACTAGTAAACATAATCGGTCTTGTATTGGCATTTGTGAGTTGATACATAACAAATAACAAGGATTATGAATAGCAATATACTCCTTCCTCGTACAGAAGAAAATATAGTTCGAGTTTGTGCCGGTGTAATATATCTACACACGTGTAGGAAACTACCCAAATTAATTGCTTAATCTCAGCTAGTTTAATATTAATTTGGAAATTAAAGATGAAAAAACCCCAGCTCAAGGAAGTAACCGAACCCAGTCATATTTCATACAGTCATACTAGAGCTCATAAAAATGAAGCTCAGCTTCCTTGGGTAAACTTGCTCCCCTGCAGTATATCTTACACACCGAGATTCGTATAGATGCACCCACTTCAGATGGGTCGGGTTTGCAGTCCTTCATTTTAGAGAGTCGTTTATGCTCTCTACATGTAAGTGCTGCAAATAAATCAATTGAAATAACTAAGAAAATGAAGAAAAAAGCTAAGAAAGTAAATAACAAGTAATTAGATAACGGTTTGTTTGCAAATATAATCTAATTAAGAATATATCTATCATATCACAATTTCGATTTTATCACGCCTCTTCAAGAGATGATGGATGATGCACAACACTAAGTTTGCACATGAGAAACTGAAAACGACTAGTTAGAACCTAAAACATTCGTAAACAGATCCGTCAATTGGTATGTGAAACGCGTATTATAGGTGCAAGAAGTTACGTGGTTTTTGTACGCTCATATTGACTTGCCTTTGAATATATTTTATTCATTTGAGGCAACGAGTCTTGAAGGGTGATCCTAAAATGAACAAAAGTTATTACACAGTATGTCAATAAGCAGTTGATATAGCAATGTGCATAATATAACAATTGACAGTTTCTACATCCTTGATTTCACGATGATCATTTCAAAACACATTTTCAATTTCAAGAAGCAAATCAAAGGGTTCATTTAAACCTTCTAATTAGATGCTAAAATTAAGTAAAACTAAAGTTATAATTTACCAATACAAAGTCACTAATACCAATCATAGAATTAGGCATCCAAATAATCAAGAAAATTATGGGCCAAAATCAATAAATTATGAAGACAAAATTATCGAGACAAAAACAATTGATTTCCTTTTTTGTCGCACTAGATAATGATGTCTTGTGTGAGGTAAAATCATGGACCATTTTTTTATTAAATTTTCCACCAATATCACACTGGAAACAATTTTTCATTAAGGTGTGTATGGATAAGGGAAGGTATGGAAGTAAAGGAAGATCCGAAGATGACACGATATCTGATTTGTGTTGTAAAGGAAAACCCTAATAAAGTTGGTAGAGTTGCACAAAATAACCAGATATACCTAAAGCCACTATCACTTAGAACCAAAAACGTCCAAAGATCAAGGACTTATGTAAATGTGTCAAAGTTATTTGATAGGTGTTGTAGAAAATTCTCACATCTAAAGATTATTAGAACATTTCGAAACTATTATATAAGGTCGGTGGGCTACTCCGATCCTTCTATTTTGGGCCTGATGCGTTTGTGCGCTCATTTGCACACGATCCCCGCTCTACGGTCCGTTTATGTCGGACTTTGACATGGTATCAGAGGGTTTAGCCTCAATTTGGCTCACGATCCTAACATGTGGGCAACTGTCAACTAGGTCTATACTCCAGTTGCACTTGCGGGACGTGTTGAAGATAATAAGTTCACACATTGAAAGATTGGGACATTTTGAACCTAGTATATAAGGTCGGTGGACTACTCCTATTTCCAATTGGCTTTAGGATGTAACCTCACCGGGTTTATGCGTTTGATTTCGGCCTAATGCACATGTGCGCTTGTATGTACACGACCCCCGCTCTACGTTTCGTGTGCATTGGACTTTAATAATAGGGCACACATGAGTTGCAACTCTTTTATAATCAACAAAGGGAGCCTATGTGATACGGGGTTAGCCGTGTGGTCGCCCTAATCTTTCGACACCAATACTCGATGAAGAAGAATACGAAAAAAGACGTGAAGGTGGTCGTAGAAGACGAACGTGTGATCTGATGATGGGGAAGGACCGGTATCTGAATAGATATGGTCGAACTCTTGAAGCAACCTGGAACACACTAGGGAAACTAAGGACCTAACACACAACTAGAAATGATTGAAGAACCATCCAGCTATAATCCCACACAGAGGGGAAGACGATTGTCCGCAAAGCACGAGAAGTCGCCTTAAGTTGATTGAGAGCACCAACTTGTCAATCCAAGTGACACAACTCAAAACAGTCCAAGTTGCTTGGCGAACGAGAATCCACTCGCTCTCTTTGAATAGGATTCCACCTATTCGTTCCCGATTCCACGAGAGAGTATATACTGAAAGTATTAAAAAGTGTTTGTTTATTAAATTGTATGTAAAACGTCCTACCATGTATGCCTTATAGGCAGTGGGCGTCTCCTAGTCTAGTTAGGATAAGATCTAAACTATGGGCTGAGAATCTAACCCTAGAAGCCCAAACAAAAGAAAGGATAAGATCAAATCTTAAAAGATATGATCAAACCATGGAATGGAAATCTAATCCTAAAATGCCCAAAACAAAGCAATTAAAAGCTAGCTCATAATAATAAAAAGAAGTCCAATTATGGGCTGAAATATTAGATTCAATTAAGGCCTAATTTAACCAATAAAATAGGCCCAACTAGAAGCTAAAAACGTCCAACTCTCCTCAATAGTCTCGCAACCCTCATGTAAGCCATTCAAGCTCTTCTCCTTGCCCATGCATATGTGCTCATGCATGCACGTATATGGTTGCACTTTTCTTCCTCGTGAATCTTGGCCATATGCAAGCCAATCTCAGCCAATTCCTTCTCTTTCAATACATTGATCTCGGCGGCCATCTCCATGCATATCTCGGCCACTGTCGTCTCTTCCCGTGCTTGAATCTCAACCATCTCAATGAATATCTAGGCCACTTTCGTTTCCTCTCATACGTACATATGCATGGTCATGCATAGCTTCTCCTTCGTCCTTCACACGTGGTCTTGACTTCAATGGCTATATCCCCATGCATATGTTCTCCATGTCATCTCCCATCTCCAATCAATGGTCTTCAATGTATATCTGGAAATGGTCTTCATATCACTTCTAGTAATGATCTTCTTATCTCTTCTAGAAATGGCTTCATTCCATTTCTAGACTTGGCTTTCAATTCTCTCCTAAAAATGTGTTTAATCCGTCCTCTCCTCCTTAGAGAGATCAACATTTCACTCCTAGCTTTAAGGATCCTGATCTCCAATCGGACTAGGTCTTGAGATGCTCTTGTATCACTATGGTCATATTCTTATGAATTATAACTACTAGTCTCATATAATCTAAAACATGATTGTAAAGGTGACCAAGGTGATCATGCTAGACTCTTGGGAGATGAGATGACATTAATGGTTGTTGGGGAAATTCGCCACTTTTCCGACTCACCGAAGTATGTATAAATGGGTAATTTATTGCACACTCACACACTCAAATACAACCTCACTTACAAGCTCTATTAGAAGTCTTAGTACTCTCTTCTTGATGGAGTTACACAAATGAGGGGTCACCTCTCCTATTTATAGTCATCCCCACCTCCTCTACGGGAATGTTCCAGAACTCGATTTTCCTAGATCATTCGGGAGCCTTTTCACTCAATTTTATCCTATATAATTCTAGAACTCTTCCTATGTTTCTACCCTATCCTACAAGATCCCACCGAGTTGTAGATGTGTCCGTATTCTTCCGGGGAGATCCGCCTCCTTCAGGAAAGTTCCGTCACCTTCCGGAATATTCCGACACATTCTGGAATATTCTGTATCCTTCTTGAAAGTTCCTACCTTCCAAAAGCTTCCACATTTTCCGGAACCTTCCGTCTTCTTCCGGAATCTTCCATGTTCTTCCGGAATCTTCTTCTACCTTCCGGAATAACCCATTATCATAATGTTTTTATTTGAAAATATGAATTTGCTTAACAATTCCTCCCTTAATTCATATTTCCAAATATCTCCACAACATCTAAAAATCTCACTTTGGTTTGCTTCTTAGCTTCGGTGCCACTACATCCCTTTTGCACTACCCTTCCATCTAAGAAGCATATATTATTCTCATCCTTGTGGCCTCGCATCACTAAGCGTCTCTCCTTGAACACCTTGCGTCACCTCCTTGTTGCCGATGAGCCTATACCCCTCCATCGCTCCCAACGAGATGACATCCAAGTTTGCTGATGGCACGTACCTCAAATTGTGTAGAGTATGACATGTACTGTTGTGAAGCCTCAACCTCACGCTTCCAGTACCTTCAACCTTCAACTTCTCACCACACATTGAGTTGAAGTGACCAAACTCTCCACCGGTCTTCAAGATGTATCGAGGCGCCCCTTTCCATCACCCACTCTTTCTTGACAACCTCCTCGTCCGGTTCCAAGTAAACATCACCATAATCAACTTCACTAACCAAATTTGTATGAGAGTCCCCTCTCTTTTTTCCCGGTGACATCTCTCTCAACTTCTTTAAGTCCTCCCTCATCTGAGGACATCGGGCTTGCATGTGACCCTTCTCCCCGTAGTAGAAACGCTCGACCTCACTCAAATCTCGTCGCGTTCCTGATCTCTGTCTTGGGTCATCATGCCTCCTCTGTTCACTCTTCCCCCGTTCTCGCTCCCCTATAACTAGTATGCGATCCTCTCCTTTGTCGGTAGCACCATTCTTCATCATCCTCACACTCTCCCGCATAGCATTGGTCACCTCATCTAGTGTGAGAGACTTTCTTCCTACTAGTAATGTCTGCACAAGGACTTCTAGGACTTCGGAAATGATGCTAGCAACAACAACGCATTCTCATCTTCTCCAATCTTTTCATCTGCATTCAATAAATGGCATACTAGTTGATTAAACGAGTTAATGTGGTCATGAAGATTACCTCCTTCCTCCATCTTGAATGAGTAAAGCTCCATCTTCAAGCACAACCAGTTGGTCAACAACTTCAACACGTAGATGCTCTCGAGCTTCTCCCACAAAGTCTTCGGTGTGGTCTCCTTCAACACACCGTACTTAATCTCGGGAGCCAACGCCAACTGAATTGTGCTTACCGCCTTCCTTTGGATGCTTCACCACTTCTCCTCGCTCATCGATCTAGGCTTCTCCTCCTCCAAAGCTTGGTCAAGACCTTGTTGCACCAAGAAGTCTTGAATCGTACTCTGCCACAAAGTGAAGTTGATCTTCCCATCGAAGAGTGGAATCTCGAACACCTTCATCGCCTCGGCCGCCATCACGCCAAACACGAGATTCTTTAAGCAACAAAGATTACCGGATCACCACCACCGTAACCTCGCCTCTGATAGCATTAATTTGTTGGGGAAATTCTCTAACTTTCCCAACTCACCGAAGTATGTATAAATGGGTAATTTATTGCACACTCACACACTCAAATACAACCTCACTTACAAGCTCTATTAGAAGCCTTATTACTCTCTTCTTGGTGGAGTTACACAAATGAGGGGTGGCCTCCCCTATTTATAGTCATCGCCACTTCCTCTACGGGAATGTTCCGAAACTCGATTCTCCTAGATCATTCGGGAGCCTTTTCACTCAATCTTATCCTATACAATTCTAGAACTCTTCCTATATTTCCACCCTAGATGTGTCTGTATTTTTCCGGGGAGATCCGCCTCCTTCCGGAAAGTTCCGTCACCCTCTGGAATATTCCGACACGTTCCGGAATATTCCATATCCTTCTTATTGAAAGTTACTACCTTCCAGAATCTTCCGCATTTTCCGGAATCTTCCATGTTCTTCCGGAATTTTTTTCTACCTTCCGAAGCAACCCATTATCATAATATTTTTATTTGAAAATATGAATTAGCCTAACAATGGTTTTGGGGTGGAAGGGGGTAGTGAAATGATCGGCTGATCGGTGAAGGTGTAAAGATATCGGGGCTATTGCAAGCCCTTTGTTATGTGCGTTTGTGTGCAAGGAGCCATTATAGTAAAACTAAGCAATTCAAATTAGATAACAAAGTTACTATTCGCGCGGACGAAAAATTACTAACGAGACTACGGAAACGGATTCCGCTTTCTCCCTAGCTTGGGGCGGAATCGGAATCTGCATCCGCCACAATAATTTCAAGGCAAATCTGGGGCGGAAGCGCATTCTGCATCTGCCCCAGTTTTTTTATTTATATTTTTAATCCGCCCCAATAATGTGAGCTGTGAAGTCAAATAAGGCTAAATCTGGAACGGATGCGGAATCCGCTTCCACCCCAGTTTGGAAAAGAAAAAAACTGACGGAAGCGGATTCCCCATCCGCCCGCCGTATTCCGCCTTGTCCCGTTATTAGTTTTCGGCCGCCCGAATAACATCAGTATTAGATAATTATGTTGTTATCCAAACTAAACATTTAGAAGAATTTAAAATATAAATAAAATTAGTTTAATACTCGTTACTTGTGTGGCTTCATTTTTAACTTGGTGCATGAGAGGAAAAAAAGAATATATTAAACACGTTTAAACTTTAAAGTGCACGTATAAGTGCATTCAAATGTCAGACCAATAGAGCACAAGAGCAAAAATTACCGTTCAATTTCGTAATTGCACGAACATTTTACTTATTCATATCATAATTACAAAAAGGATATGTTTGATAATTGCACGATTAAACAAAGAAAATATATCATGTTATAGAATATAACACAATAACAGACTAATATAAATAAACGCCTAATTTAAATGTTATAATAAATTTAAATTAATTTTTTCCATAAAAACTAGATATTGAATGTCAAATATAGATGCAATAATAAAATTAATAAACGATTAATTAACATAAAAGCATGTTATATCTTAGACATCCATAATTTATATGAAAAATGAGAACCTCTAAGAGACGTTAATTTAATAGATAAACGTCGTCAATTAAACCAAATAAATAACCCTTTTAATAAGAGGGGAAAATCAAACTAAAATAGGTACATGTTGCAATATGTGAACATGTATGTTGTATCACATCGTATATACGAGATATGTGAGCCTAACATATAAGTTCAAGAATTATTCTTCATATTGCAATTGATTTTCGTATGGATCCCAATAGACTCGTACGTGGCTCACCGGACGCTCAACCCCTCTTCTTAACAGTCGATAATATACATAAATTGACCAAACCTAATTGCTTATCATAAAATATTAAGAAAAAAAAATTGATTCTATTCTTTTGGGGACAATCTAGAAAATCAGCGGGATTATTCGCCTCTCAGTAGGCATGTCAAACATGGATAACACTGGTTCTTTGCAGAAAGTCATGGCACATAAGCACCAGACTAGAGAGTGGGTGGTGACGAGGAAGTGAGCGTTTAAGAAGTGCAACAATCAATTGTGAATCCATTTCAAGAATCACTTTATGATAGCCACACTCCCAAGCTAACCTTAATCCATGAAACACTCCCATAACTTAGCCATGGGACGGTACATAAACCAAGATTAACGCCACACTCACCATGATGGTTCCTAATAAGACGTGTTGTTGTAGCAAACCCATCATTCCTTTGTGCTCATGTATCTCTATGTTAGTAATGCTTCTCTATATCTTTAGATTTACATGTATGCTTGTGTTGTATCTCATTGTTTTATAATCTGTTTCAATGTGACTACTACATTGTCCACATTATCAATGGACAAGGTTCTCTAGATTTAAGAACACCACACATCTAGCACATGTCAACATCTCACCTAATCATTTATAGCTACATAACCACATCACAGAGTCATTAAGGAAAGATACTTAACATTCTACATTTAAGAACTCAACACAACTAGCACAAGTACAATGATTAGGAAAGACTGACCCTTATTAATTTAAGACCTACAAAAACACCCGTGCACACCAAGCTTCCACATCGACATTCATTTTTTTGTGGCGGAAAATTTGACATGCAGGGTAGTCCTACAATAACAGTTGAAGTGTACAAAATAGTCACACATATGCTTGAGAAAAGGAAAATAGTTGGGATCATTCAATTCTCATACAAATCGGGTATATAAATGATCACATATGACCGTTAAATGAGATAGGTTATCTAGATCAGTTTGTCTCCCAAAAGTAAGGGCATGTGGTAATAAATAACAAAAAAGGAAAATAGTTGGGCTCATTCAATTCTTGTATAAATCGGGTGTATATTAATGGTCACATAGAACCGTTAAATGAGATGGGTTATCCGGGATCAATTTGTCTTATAAAAAGTTCGGTTTGAGCTCATTCACTTTCTAGATCGAATATAAACACATTTTAAAACTCATATAAAATTTAGGGTTGAGTCGTCGGCTAAAACTCAACTCGTTCAACTAAAATAACAATATAAGAGTGTTATATTAGTCTAGTTATTCAGGCTCGGTTCAAAAATCCTCAACTCTAGCTCGTTCTTTTTCAAACAAGCCGGATACGAAGATTTTTTTTTAAACTGGTTTAAAATTTAGACTTGACTCATACCCGACTCGTTTATAACGAGTCAAGCTTGAATATGCACTGAACTCATTTGACTCATATAACAATCGTCGGCAATTGAGATTGGGTTTATTTGAAATTCATGATAGTTTCACACTTGATATGAATGCGAATGTATCTGCCTCAACAATCGTCGACAATTGAGTCCGGGGTCATGAATGTACCTAATCATATCCGGATTGTCCGCCCGGAAAAATGGGCGGGTATGAACATAGGTAAAAAGTCCGGTTCGTCGTCCCGGATAAAAAAATAAAAAAATATATAATATATTGTACATATTTAAGATATTAAGTATAAATATAGAATATTTAACATAATTATCATAAATTTAATGTATATTACATATAATATCTTAAATAAAATTTATATTTAAAACAAAATTTTAATAATATTTTTTTAAAAAAATAAAACGGGTACCCGGAGTTCCGTCAGCCAGGCTTGGCCCGGGTTCGGATAAACAGGCTGAAAATTTACAAAGCTCGGCCCAAGCCCGAATATGAACAGGTATGGTCATGAACTCATGGTTGTAGGAAGAGATCGAGGAAGTGTTCATTGGTCTATCTATGTCTGATCTTGGTTAGCTGAACAAACTTAGTCGAGATGTGTCTCATCTTCCATCGGATGGAGGACACGATAATATAATTTAGAGCTTGAGAGGGGAAAAATACCCCTTGTGCCAGTAAACTATATTGGAAAAATTGTGTTTCATGACTTACCGAGTATGTAAAAACGGGTAATTTGTTACGCTCTAATACACGAACAACCTCACTTTAGTAGAGCCTTTTTTATCGAATATACTCTTGCACAAAAAATAAGAATATATCCTATTTGTACCGGCTAGTGTCGGCCAATTCAAATACAATGTTTTCAAATTTACATTAGAAAGAACAGGACATCCACCAACACCGCAATGCAACATTGTGTGGTTATAATAATTAATAAGTATGTAATCATGAGCTTAAAGGATTTCCCACAATGTATATAGTTATTAAGGTTCTATTGATCTTCAGGGAAACCCAGAAAACTATTAATGAGCTTGGCAACTGGTTTTGCATCCCCGGAAGGGTAAGGAACAAGAGATTCCAAATCCATATGTGCAATAGTTTCATCAAGGGTTTTAGGGCGTGCACAAACCAAGTGCTTCCTATCTGCTAATTCCTCTGCGAGCTCAGCTTGATGGTTGTCCATCAAATCTTCATTTACAACAACTATCAAAGGTTTTTGGAGCCGCAACGTCTCAAATATGCTCCCTGACCCTACACTGACCAAAATCAATACTTTAGTTTTGCCCAGGATGAAAACATATAACCTCGATATCTATGCAAAATTACATGATAGACCAAATGAAATCACCTATAAACAAAATCATCATTTTAACAAAAGTAATTCACAGGGATACTACATACTAGGGAAGATAAAATAGTTTTTCATTGTCTCCAACACCCTCAAGGCCTCAACAACAAAATTTGAAGGTAATTCAATCCAACTGGTGAGTTAAATTTCAAGAATGAGGGATTGATTTTGGCTGATATGCATCAAATTCCCAGTCAAAATTTGCAGTTTATATTTAGCAACTTGTTTGCATCCAACAAGGTACAACTTACCAGCATGACTTATCACAAGTGATGCTGATCTTAAACTGTCAGCAATGGTCGACGAGAAAGTAAAGTAGTCTACAGCCAATGATTTATCATCACCTTCACACTGCAATCCCCAAATATAGATATCAAATTTCAAAGATGAAACATTGTCAAAAGACTCAAAACTCAAAAACATAAACATCAGTTCGCTTAGTTTCATCCAAATATCCAAAATAATGAATAAAAAAATAAGTTGCTAATTCCCCAAGTAGGTAGAACAAGAGATGCAACCTGATAACACCCTTGAACTGTAAGAATTTCCCCATCAAAGAAAGCATACGATTCTCAGAGCAAAGGTATAAGAAAGAACCTTGGAAGGAATGTATGATCCTCGACCAATCTGGATAAGAAGGTGGGTATAACCTTTAGAAAAGAGCTGCTTCTTCGTCTCAGGAGCGTCCACGGCTTTAACAAGTGCATCAAATAACGTCGTCCCAACAGTTACAAAAACCACTTTCATTGAGACTGATTTGAAGCCACTTCATAGATAAGACGAAAAGTGAACAACAAATAAATTAGATAAGACGTAAACCACTTTCATTAAGATGAAAATAACCAAACCGGTGAAACAACATTCAAAGCAGAGACAACAACAAATCAAGAGAAAAAGGAAGAACACAAAGCAACAATTACAATCAACATAGATTCATCAACTTGCAACAATAACATCAAGGAGGAAGAACACCAAAACAAAGGACACTAGTTGTTGATGAAACCCTAATCGATTAAAAAAGACACCACCATAAACCCACTAGAAGGACAAAAGTGTGCAAGGTTTGAACTCAGATTTGGGGGGTGAAACTTGTATACGAGCTAGAAATCACATCATGAAAAGACCATGTATTTACGTCCGTGAAACATTTTCCAGTAATTTGGTTTTCCAATTCAATTTAATTTACAATTATGATTTCTTAACTTTTTTAATAATCAGTGAAATATTTTCCGGTAATTTGGTGTTAGAATTCAATTTAATTTACAATTATGATTTCTTAACTTTAAAATATTTTTGGCTCAAACTTTCCACTAGACTGAAGTGTTGTAAGAGCTCGTAAGTAATAAAACTTTCCACTCTTTTATGTAGCATGGATACAAATCAGAAGATAGTAACACGTGATGGTCAGTGATAAAAGAAACATCCATGACAAGGTTATTGATATCAGCTCCAGTAGACTGAAGTGTTGCAATCAGAAGATAGTAACAACTCCTGTGGAGTGTTAAATTGTCATTAACCAAGATCCTACACTTTTTCTCTAATGAAGGTAAAAAAAAAATTCATTTTAGCATGACTGTCTACTTTTTACAACAAAAAATGTACTTTAACCATGATCAAGTTCCTACACATTCATATATCTAAATGTACCTCAGGATCTAGTTCGACAAACTCCACGTCTAATAGTAGAACTGCCTTGAGAACTTCCTTGTATGTAATCTTGCAGGTTCCAGAGGATTTGAGGCTGAAAATCAAATAAGAAATTCAAGAGATCAGTATGAAACAATACTACTCATAACTGCTAATAAGTAAATAAGATCAAATTAATCAACACAAGTAACTAGAATAAGAAGCATAAAGGTTCCAAATCTCAGTGAGAAATCTTCAACAATTTAGCAAAATAAACTTTTTGGAAACTCTACTTACATAAAGCCAAATCAGATTAAGAATCACCCCCCCCCCCCCCCCCCCCCAAAGGAGCGTTTAATTGATAAAAGAAATCAGTAACTGAAACATATCTAACTTGCCATTCACAAGTGGCATAAATTGCATAATTATACAACACCATGACAAACAGCTGAAAGCAATCAAAGAAAAGCCCCTGTAACCAGACAAATAGAAAAGGCAAAAGTTCAAGTTTTTATAGCAGATAATAATAGAACATTTGCTTAATTACAAGAACAAACAAATAGATCTTAATAATTTTCCCCCAATCAAAAGAAGCCTAAAACAATTGATTAGATAACAATTAGGATCCCTCTTATATTTCAGAATTGAAGCCCTAAAATTAGAGATGAGTAATAAAGCGATCAAGGAAGAGAAACTAAAGTGACCTGAATGAAGATTTACCCAGACGCTATCTGCTGATTCTAAGGTGTTCTTCTGGTTTATTGGAGAAAACAAAGCTTTGCAGGCTGACCTGAATCACCATCAATTAAGCCTGAATCAAGCAAGGAGATGAAATTCAAGTAACACATAAGGGACAAGATGAGTAACAAGAATTAGAAGCATATAGGTGCCAAAACTCAGTGAGAAATCTTCAACAATTTAGCAAAATAAACTTTCTGTTCCATCTCCGAACTGTCCAACTCAAAACCCAAGCTCTTCATTTCAAGCGCTTCATCAAAATTGAAATCAAGTATAACAGCAAACAATAAGACAATAAGAGAACTGGGAAGGAAGGGAACTAAGATTAGGTGGGAATAGTCGAATAGAACAGTAAGAGAGATCCGACTTAGAGTTAGTGAAATTGAAATACCTATCGGGAGTAGAACGAGCGTGCGAGATCCGACTCGAGAGACAGAGCTTGAGAGAGACTAGACTCGAGAGACAGTTTGAGAGAAGCGAGAATTTGAGACTTGAGAGTCGTCGGCGATCGGTATCGCCAATCGACCTATCGGGAGAACTAAACGAGAACGAGGAGGAGATGACAGTTGGAGAACACAAACCCGTCAGAGTTGGACCGTGGGCCGACTGTTCAATTTTCGGTTCGATCCGGGTTTTGGACAAGACCGGAGCGACCGAAACAAATAGGTCCGGTCTTCTGTCCAAACAGAGTACCTCGAATACTAACCTCCCCTCTGGATTCAATAATCAAAATGACAATACTGAGAATACTCATTAGTCAATGAATACAAATTATTTTTTCCTGGCTTCAATAATCAAACAACCAATAGCTTGGCCTTTAAATAAAACAAAAAGATCTTAGTCTAAGTAGATACTCTCCAAATAGACAACTTACTCTTTGCAGGCTATACCATTGGAAATTAAATTGCTCTTTGCAGGCTTAAAAAGGGTTTTTAAAAAAAAAACAGAGAACCTCACTGGTTGCATAGCAAATCAGATCAGAATGCTCAGCACAAGAACCCAACTGATTTTTTGCTTCCTCAGATATTCTTCTGTTTTTACAAAATCATGCTTCCATTGATGTACATTGATCTTCTGATTTTAACACTGGTAGGGTCTGATTTGTAATTTTTGTTCATTTTTAGTTTCAAATGAAATTAAAAGAAACGGCCTGCTTGTTTCAATGACAAAAACCAACCACCTAAAACTCTCTTTCAACAAGCCATAGCTTTAAGGTTTTCCATTGGAATGAAAAATAGTACAGCACTCTGCAATGACATGTTTATCACAGACCTGCAGTTGGATTAAGATGCCCACAAATCACAAACAATTACACATTGATAAGTCTACTGAACCTTGCAATTGACATGTTTATCACACACCTTCTGTCAAGTGCAATTTACTAATTTTTATTTTGATAACAAAAGAACCAGCATCTCATGACCTAAGTAATTATACAGACAACAGCATGTAGGTATACTCTATATTTTGGCATCAGGCAGAAGAGGGCGTGCATCGTTGTACGGAGGACTGGTATAACCAGTAGGGAGAGTGGTCGACGTGAATTCTGAGTCACTTACACCAGACATGTCAAACTCATCGTATGCTGCATATTGGATTGGGAATTCTTCCTGTTGTTGGTACCAACTGCACACTTGTGCAGGCGATTTCATGATCATCTCCAGTGTCGTTGCCACCTCTTTCATCGTAGGCCTCAGCCTTCCGCTCCAACTTATGCAACGCTTTGCTAGCTCAACAAAGGATACCAATTCTTCTTCCTTGACCTCCATTGCGATTTTAGAGTCCAAGATGTCAGACAACCTAGAGCTTTGTGCCATAAACAGGAACTCTGTCACCAAGTTCTTCTGCTCCATACTAGTTGCCATCCTGTATATTGGCTTTTTACTTGTCAGAAGCTCCAAAAGCACGACCCCAAAGCTATAAACGTCACTCTTCTCTGTAAACTGATATGATTGAAAATACTCCGGGTCCAAATACCCCATTGTTCCTTGGAGGAGAGTGGTCACATGTGTTTGATCCATTGCAATGGTCTTTGAGGATCCAAAGTCAGAAACCTTTGCTCTGTGTCGTTCATCCAACAATATGTTGGAAGACTTTATATCCTATGATAGATTGGAATGGATGAAGATGAATGTAGATAGGCAATAGCACCTATCTGCAGCAATTTTTAGACGCATTTCTCAGCTAATGACAAAATCTTCATCTGGATAATGAATATGTTGGAAGAGTGTTCCGTTGGGAATGAACTCATAAACAAGAAGTGGAACCTCTGTCTCTAGACAACACCCGAATAACTTGACTACATGCCTGTGGTTTACGCGAGATAAAACAACCACCTCGTTTATAAACTGTTCCAACTGACTCTCATCCAACAATTTGGACTTCTTAATTGCAACAATACTTCCATCTGTCAGCATACCTTTGTAGACCGTCCCTTGACCACCTTGACCCAATATCCGATTTTCATTGAAGTGGTTTGTTGCTTTATCCAATTCTGTTATTGTGAATACCTTTGTTCTCTCTACCATGCCTTCATTAGATGACAATTGTTGTTGTAATAACAAACCACCATTGCGCTTGAAGAATTTATTCCTCCGTTTTATCTCCTTTCGCCTCTTGATGAACTTATATAGGCCATAGATGCAAGCCCCCAAAAGTAGCAAGCCAAAGCTATTGCTAAGTCCTGCATAAATGGGAAACCGGAAGAAAAGTCAAGTAGTATCCTTGACAGATAGATGAACTGAACCCAACCTGTGGAACGAATTCAGACTAACAATAGTTAGATGAAATAGTTCTCACCAATGATTGCTGCAAGATTCAAGAGTGGTCGCTTTTCACAATAAAATTTATCGAAGATAAGATTTCCTGAGTCATCACTTTGGGGTAAGCAATTTCCTGGACAGTCCTCATTCTCACGTGTCTTGAATGTGCCCCTGCATCGATCATTGATGATCTTGTTGTCTAAATCGAAGATCACATGGAATTGGGTAGAATAGGATGAACATCAGCATAAGGGCCAGAAGCCATAGCACCAACAAGGGGCGTCTTCTGTTGGCTTGTACCAACCATGGGATAGGTAGACACTTGAGCAGGAGATTTGATGATCATGTCCAATGTCATGGCAACTTCTTTCATCGTGGGCCTTAACCTTCCACTCCAATTTATACACCGTTTTGCCAGCTCAATAACAGCCATCATCTCATACTCCTTGGCTTCTCTCATAATTTTGGCATCCAAGATGTCGGACAACAACAAATTTTCAGCTAGAAAGGAGAACTCCGTGACCAAGTTCTTTTGCTCCATAGTAGTTGCGTCCCGATAGATTGGATTCCTGCCCGTCAAAAGATCTAAGAGGACAACGCCAAAACTATAAACATCACTCTTATCTGTGAACTGATATGATTGAAAGTACTCTGGGTCCAAATACCCCAATGTACCCTGGACGAGAGTGGTCAAGTGCGTTTCATCGATTGCAATGGTCTTGGACGAGCCAAAGTCAGATACTTTTGCTCTATGTTTTTCATCCAGTAATATATTTGCAGACTTGATATCTCTGTGATAAATAGGAAATGATGAAGATGAATGAAGATACGCAACTGCTGATGCCGAGTCTGCAGCAATTTTCAGACGCATCTCCCAACTCATGACAAAATCTTCTTCTTCAGGGTTATGGATATGCTGAGAAAGTGGTCCGTTAGAAACAAACTCATAAACAAGAAGAGGAACTTCAGTCTCTAGGCAACATCCCAACATCTTGACTACATTTCTATGATTTATTTGGGATAATATGACCACCTCGTTTATGAATTGCTCCAACTGACTTTCATCCAACAGCTTGGCCTTCTTAATTGCAACAATTCTGCCATCGGCCAACATTCCTTTGTATACGGTACCTTGACCACCTTGACCCAATATTCGATTTTCATTGAAGTTATCTGTGGCTTTGTCCAATTCAGTGATGCAGAATATCTTTGTTCCCTGTGCAACAGCTTCATTGGATGATAATTGTTGATGCAACAACAAACCACCATTACGCTTAAAAAACTTGGCTCTCCGCTTCATCTCCCTTCTCCTTTTGACAAAACGGTATAGCCCATAGACGCCAATCACAAAAATTAGGACGCCAAAACTGATACTAAGACCTGTGTAACCGAAATATTAACAAGAAGCCACCATTAGACGTACACCTTTTACGTTAAAGATTTCATCTTTGTATCGGAGGAAGTAGTTGTCACCTAGGATGGCTGCCAACATGCGTAGATTCTTTGCACAATAATACGAGTAGGGGATAAATTTACCCCTTGCATCCTGACTAGGACGACAGTAACCTGGGCAGCCCTTACATTCATGAGGAACTGTATAGATATATGTATATATATATATATATATAAGAAAGCGTGAACCTTGTCTTAGTTTTTATCATCCAACAAAATAATTAAAATTGAAGGTAGACCGAAATGGTAGTTAAAAGATGACAACACTTTTACGTACCATGGCATCCATTGGCGACGTATGGGTTCCCGTAATAGCTGTGGAGGCAATAACACTCTAACATGTTACCATCATCGTAACGCAAACAGTAGCCATGCGAAGTGATGTCAGCAGGAAGGTTGCTTATCCATGTCCAAGACAGTACTACTGGGGCTGCCGGAAAGGATGGATCTGAAGTTGAAGAAAGTTTGCCGGCATATTCATTAACGGAGTCACTCTTTAATAAAGTCGCCACAAGACAATTTTGAGTTCTATTTGAAACCTGTGGATAAACATGTGTGTGATAGATTGGAAACTCGGAAAATTCAGAAGAAGAAATGGAGGTTTGGCAACATTGAACACCATAACAACTGTTTTTGGGTATTTGAGTGTTGTTATTGTCGGAGCAAACAGTTCCACAGCCTGCCGTTATGTTGTTGTCTTGATCAAGGAAAACAGCACTTCCTGAACAACCCTCCACCACGAAAACATTAGAATTTGCTGAAAAATTGAAAGGGCTTCCCCTCAAATCAATACTAGTGCTTTCATTTTGAGGTCGATTGTCTGCTATACAAGCTTTGAGGGGAGGTATACTCACTACCAAAGCTTTCAAATTGTACTCATTTTCAATGTCTGTGTATACCTCCATCACCTCTATATTGGTGAACTTGGATAAAAATGGTTTCAAGATTTTTGAATTTGGAGAAGCCTTGCACTCGATCTCGAACCACTTATCAAGGTAGCAGTTGGGACCTATCCCAAGTGGGAAAGGGATCTTCACACTCCCACAAGTATCATTGCAACCATGCTTTGCAATTATGGGTGCAACATCTGCCTCAACATTCAAGGCTGCAGCTAGTATGAGCAGCAAACATAGTATTTGTGATTTCATAACCCTCCGGTCCACACAAAAATAACAAGGATTCTGAAAACCCATATATTCCTTTCTTTTACACAAGAAAATATATTTCGAATTTTTGCTGCTATACAGTTTCGGCAAAATTGAATCTCCAAAATCTGACTTCAACCCCTCCAAGTCTTACTAGATTACATACATAAATATTATAATATAAAACAATCTTGTTATTTTTACGTAGAAAAGAGAATTCATAGTGTTGAATTCAAACAGGAAGAAAATGAAGGGAGGCAATTGCGATATATTTGAAATTATTTAAAACAATCTTCTTAGAATAAGTAAGGGGTCAACGTTATTAGTAAAGACGTTCAATTGATTCATTTGTCACAAGCAAGAAGAAACGTACATTCAAGTAATGAGTAACAATTCATATGCACGTTTTGAGGCGACTAATCTATTCTAAATTATGTTCAAACTTGACAATTGTGTAATATGTATTTATGTTGACTAATCAATTCAAAATTCTGTTCAAACTTGACAATTGTGTAATATATATAGACATTGCAGTTTTTTGTGACCAAAGGTAGGTTGACTCGATTGTTGGCCTTAAAGGTAGAGTTAAATTTTTTATCACTAACCTGCTACTAAACTAAGATGCCCAAAAATTACAAACAATTACACATTGATAAATCTACTGCACCTTGCAATTGGCATGTTTATCACACACCTACTTTCAATTGCAGTTTACCATTTTTATTTTTCACAACAAAAGAACCAGCATTTCTGGTCTAGGTAATTATACAGACAACATCATATCAGTATACTCTATATTTTTACTGTCTTGGATATTCTTTGCAGGATTGAAAAGGGTAAAAAAAAAAAAAAAAAAAAAAAAAAGAGCACCTCACTTTTCGCATAGCAAATTAGATCAGAATGTTCAGCACAAGAACCCAACTGATTTTACTTCCTAGGATATTCTTCTGTTTTTACGAAATCATGCTTTTATTGATGTGCATTGATTTTTATAATTTTTACACTGGTAACTTGTTTGGCAAAGCAAATTGAAAGCTGTGTTGGTAATGAAATTAAGACTGTTCTACTGTTAAATGATCATAGACAATAAATTTTAGCACGCCTGCTGTTTAATTAAGATTCCGACAAATCACAAACAATTACACATTGATAAGTCTACTGAACCTTGTAATTGACATGTTTATCACACACCTGCTGTCAAGTGCAATTTACCTTTTTATTTTGACAACAAAAGACCCAGCATGTCATGCCCTAAGTAATTATACAGAAAACAACATATCAGTATACTCTATATTTTGGAGCAGCCTTTAACTTCAGTAGGATGATCAAATATCAAACTGCATCAGGCAGAAGAGGACGTGCATCACTGTACGGAGGACTGGCAACATCAGTAGGGAGTATGCATGACATGAATACCGTGTCACTAACACCAGACATGTCAAACTCAACTTCTGCTGCATATTGGATTGGGAATGTTTCCTGTTGTTGGTACCAGTTACACACTTGTGCAGGCGATTTAATTATCCTCTCCAGTGTCGCTGCAACTTCGTTCATTGTCGGCCTCAGCTTCCCGCTCCCTCTTAGGCAATGCTTTGCTAGCTCAACAAACGATACCAACTCTTCTTGCTTGACCTCCATTGCAATTTTAGGGTCCAAGATGTCAGACAACCTAGAGCTTTGTGCCATAAACAGGAACTCTGTCACCAAGTTCTTCTGCTCCATACTACTTGCATTCCTGTATATTGGCTTTTTACTTGTCAAAAGCTCAAGCAGGACAACCCCAAAGCTATAAACATCACTCTTCTCTGTAAACTGGTATGATTGAAAATACTCCGGGTCCAAATACCCCATTGTTCCTTGAACGAGAGTGGTGACGTGTGTTTGATCCATTGCAATGGTCTTTGAGGATCCAAAGTCAGAAACCTTTGCTCTGTGTCTTTCATCCAACAATATGTTTGAAGACTTTATATCTCTGTGATAGATTGGAATGGACGAAGATGAATGTAGATAGGCAATAGCACCTGCTGAATCTGCAGCAATTTTCAGACGCATTTCCCAGCTAATGACAAAATCTTCGTCGGGATTATGGATTCGTTGGAAGAGTGTTCCGTTGGGAATGAGCTCATAAACAAGAAGGGGAACTTCTGTCTCTAGACAACACCCGAATAGCTTCACTACATGCCTGTGGTTTACGCGAGATAAAATAACCACCTCGTTTATAAACTGCTCCAACTGACTCTCATCCACCAATTTGGATTTCTTAATTGCAACGATACTTCCATCTGTCAACATACCTTTGTAGACAGTCCCTTGACCACCTTGACCCAATATCTGATTTTCATTGAAATGGTTTGTTGCTTTATCAAGTTCTGTTATTGTGAATACCTTTGTTCTCTCCACAACGCCTTCATTAGATGACAATTGTTGCTGTAATAACAAACCACCATTGTGCTTGAAGAATTTATTCCTCCGTTTTATCTCCTTTTGCCTCTTGATGAACTTATATAGCCCATAGATGCAAGCCCCCAAAAGTAGCAATCCTAGACTATTGCTTAGTCCTGCATAAAAGAGAACATTGAAGAAAAAGTAAGCAGTATCCTTGACAGATAGATAAAATTGAACCCAACCTTTAGTACGAATTCAGAATAACAATAGCTAGATGAAATAGTTCTCACCAATGATTGCTGCAAGATTCAAGAGTGGTCTCTTTTCACAATAATATTTGTCGGGGATAGGAAGTTGGGGTAAGCAATCTCCTGAACAGCCCTCACATTCGTCAGGACCTGTTTAAGATAGAGAAAATAAAATAAGATGATGATGATGATGATGATGAACTTGCTTATTTTATTGATCAGTTAAGAAAATAATTGCAATTGAGTACTCATCAGAGTACTCATACCTTGACATCCATCGGAGACATAAGGATTCCCGTCATAATAAGCATTACAATTACAGCCAAAATTGCCTTGAAAACTGTAACAAGTGGCATGAGAATGCTTGTGAGGGTCGTGAAAGTATAGAGGAAAACTCCAATACAAGTCCACTTGAGGAAAAGAGCTTGGATCCGAACTTAACGGATTTCCAACATACGGGTTCAAAGAGCTTGGATCCGAACTTAAAGTCGCCACAAAGCATTTTGTACCCTCACTTGATGGATGGACATCAAAATGTATCTGATAATAATCCAGGGTTAGATTGTTTGAAAAAAGTGGTGTTTGACAGCACTTAACCCCATAGCAGCTGTTTTTGGGTATTGCGGTGTTGTTATCGTTGGGGCAAACAGTCCCACACCCTGCCATAATTGCGTTGCTCCGGTTCACCAAGATGACGCTGGCTGGACAACCCTCCATCACGAAAATATTAGACACTAGTGTGAAGGTATAAGGGCTTCCCCTCAAATCAATACTGCTAAATTTCTGGTTTTGTGAACCTCCACTGCTACACACCCTCATGGGAGGTAACCGCACCGTCACAATTTCTTCATTAATACTTACCCCCGTCAACTCAGCTTTCAAACTGGATAAGAAGGGCTTGTGTTTAGAGCCCTTTTTAGAATAATTTGTTGGAGACTGTGATTCTTTGCACTCGACCTTGAACCAGGAATTAAGGAAACAGTGGCTGTCACCCATCCCAAATGGGAAAGGAATAGTCATACTTCCACAACTATCATTGCATCCAGGCCTTGCATAAGCGGGTGCTTTCAACCCACCAACCACTACATTCATGGCTGCAGCCATCAGTATTATCAATTTTGGGGTCATTGCTCTCCACATATAATGGAAAACCATATTTTATGTGCCTGCCTGAAATTTTGGTTTTGGAGTTTGTTTGTTTTTGGTAAAAGGTTTTGGAGTTCCTTTGAGCGTACAACCGCCTTAAATATATCTCTCTTCCAACTAAGGGTAACATATAATTAAGTTTAATCCACAAGAAGTACTCTGTGTCAAATAAGGCCCACATAAAGCATAAGAATTGGTCAAAAATCTTGATTGGAGTCGATTTAACTGTATAATTATTTTTTTAAAACATTTAATATTTATAATATAAGATTAAATTAGGTTCCATAATTTTCATATATTTCTTAATGGTAGCTTATGAAATCGAATCAACCATAGGCTATTTTAAAATTCCATAAATTAATGGTTTCATACTCTCAATTTCTAACTATATTTTTTCACATAAGCTTGGTAAGCTTCCATAGGCTATTAAATATGGGCTCCCAAGAAAAGATTCTTGGAATGCCCATTACATAATAAAGGAACAAACATTGAAGTATTTGATACAATTGTTTATTCACACAAGAAAAGAAAAGAGCAAGCATTACTGTCTAGTTTGTGTAGCTGGTTATACAGAAGCAATGTAAATCATTGCACTGAATATTTTCAGGGGAAATACTCTTAAACCATGTCTCGACACTGCGCCAGCGTCATTGATGATGTTTCTGTCAGATAATCAAAGATCGGTTGGGAAGTATAGAATGAACATCAGTGTAAGGGGCACTAGCCACAGCAGCAACAGGGGGCATGTACGATTGGCCTGTACCAACAATGGGATACAAGGTAGAAACTTGAGCAGGAGATTTGATGATCATGTCCAATGTCATGGCAACATCTTTCATCGTGGGCCTCAACCTTCCACTCCAATTTATACACCGTTTTGCCAGCTCAACAACGGCCATCACTTCATCCTCCCTAGCATCTTTCATAATTTTGGCGTCCAAGATGTCGGACAGCAAACAGTTTTGACCTAGAGAGTAGAACTCGGTCACCAAGTTCTTTTGCTCCATTGTACTTGCGTCCCGATAGATTGGATTCCTGCTCGTCAAAAGCTCCAAGAGGACAACTCCGAAACTATAAACATCACTCTTATCTGTGAACTGATATGATTGAAAGTACTCTGGGTCCAAATACCCCAATGTACCCTGAACTAGAGTGGTCAAGTGTGTTTCATCAATTGCAATGGTCTTTGAAGATCCAAAGTCAGAAACTTTTGCTCTATGTTTTTCATCCAATAATATATTTGCAGATTTGATATCTCTGTGGTAGATAGGAAATGATGAAGATGAATGAAGATAGGCAACTGCAGATGCAGAGTCTGCAGCTATTTTTAGACGCGTCTCCCAACTCATGACAATATCTTCTTCTTCCGGGTTATGGATATGCTGAGAAAGTGGTCCGTTAGAAACAAACTCATAAACAAGAAGAGGAACTTCGGTCTCTAGGCAACATCCCAACATCTTGACTACATTTCTATGGTTTATTTGGGACAATATGACCACCTCGTTTATGAATTGCTCCAACTGGCTTTCATCCAACAACTTGGCCTTCTTGATCGCAACAAATCTCCCATCTGCCAACATTCCTTTGTAGACGGTGCCTTGGCCACCTTGACCCAGTATTCTATTTTCATTGAAGTTTTCAGTGGCTTTGTCCAGTTCAGTGATGCTGAATATCTTTGTTCCCTCAGCAACAGCTTCATTGGATGATAATTGTTGATGCAACAACAAGCCACCGTTACGCTTAAAGAACTTGGCTCTGCACTTCATCTCCCTTCTCCTTTTGACAAAACGGTATATCCCATAGACTCCCATCACCAAAAGTAGGATGCCAAAAGTGATGCTAAGACCTGTGTAACCGAGAAATTAACAAGAAGCCACCATTAGACCTACACCTTTTTACGTTAAAGATTTCATCTTTGTATCGGAGGAAGTAGTTGTCACCTAGGATGGCTGCCAACGTGAGTGGAGGTTTCTTTAGACAGTGATAGGGGTTGGTTCCCTCTGCATCCCACTTTCGAATACAGTAGCGGCAACCCTTACATTCTGGACGAACTGGTCAATAGAAAAGAAAGAACCAACGTTCTCTTAGTTTTAATCATCTTCCAATAAAATATATAGTTGAATTGAGAGAAGATAGAATTGTTCTGAAACATGAAAAGACTTTTACGTACGTACCTTGACATCCATTGGCAACATATGCATTCCCTTGATAGCTGTCGATGCAACCACACTGTAGCGTGTTACCACCGTCACGTTCACAATGGGCACCGGAAGTGTTGTGAGCAGTTCGGTTGCTTATCCAACTCCAAGACAGTAATACCGGGGCGGCAGGGAAGGGTGAGTCTGAAGTTGAAGAAAGTTTGCCGGTATTTTCATAAACGGAGTCCCACTTTACTAAAGTCGCAGCAAGACAATTCAGACTTCCATCTGTAACCTGTGGATAAACATGTGTGTGATAGAATGGAAATTCGGGATCAGAAGAAATGGATGTTTGACAGCATTGAACACCATAACAACTGTTTTTGGGTATTTCAGTGTTGTTATCATCGGGACAAAGAGTTCCGCAGCCTGCCGTTATTCTGTTGTCTTGATCACGCAAAACTGCGCTCCCTGAACAGCCCTCCACCATGAAAACATTGTAATTTGATGAGAATTTAAAAGGGCTTCCCCTCAAGTCCACAGACTCAATACTGGTGTTTTCATGATGAGGTCGTTTCTGTGCTGCACAACCGTTGAAGGGAGGTATACTCACTAACAAATCTTGAAAACCATAACCATTTATCTTGTCTGTGTTTACCTCCATGACCTCCATATTGATGAATTTCTTTAAAAATGGTTTCAAGATTGTTGAATTTGTGGGTGTCCTGCACTCGATCTCAAACCACTCATCAAGGGAGCAGTTGAGACCAATTCCAAATGGGAAGGGGATCATGACACTCCCGCAAGTATCACGACACCCGTGCTTTGCAATTATGGCTGCACCATCTGCTTCAACATTCAAGGCTGCAACTAGTATTACTGTTTGGAGTAGTAGCGACATTTGTGACCTCATAGCTCCCCGAATATGATAACCCATATATTCCTTTCTTTTTCTTTTACGGAAGAACATATATGTGTTTATACACTAACACAACTAATCTACCCAAATCTCCAAATTATGACTTTCTAGGAAACCACCTTAATTAATTCCATAAGTTACTAGTGTAATTACAAAAATTACTAGCTGAAATAATAGCTTAGAACCAATCTTGTTAGTTTTTAATTATTTGTATGTAGAAATTTCAAAGTGTTGAAATCAAATTGAAATAGCGAGACAATGGCGGCGACATATTTCAAAATGTTTTTTTTCTATAAAAAGGACACAATCTCAAGTTGGGATGGCTGACTAAAGACGTGCAATTATTGGATCTAACAAGAAACTGACAGTGACTGATTACATATCTCATAAGTAATAAACTTCCGAGAACGATTTTCTCTCATTAATCGTCAAAAAAATTTTAATTTTTAAATTGTTTTTACATTAAAAAAAAATCTTAAATTTTAAATTATTTGATGTCAAATCTTTTATTTATAAATTACATTATTATTTTTAGGAACCATTTCATGTTAATTTTTATTTTCGATTAGATTTATTTTTTAGATTTTGATTTTTTTAATGATTTTGTTATAATATTTATTAAAGAATTTTTTTTTTTAAGAATATTATATGGAACAATTTTGTCCTTAATTTAAGCCCAATTAATTTACGTTAAATGTTTTCAGGAATTTTTTATACCACATCGACTACTATATGTTAGGTGGATGGTTTGAGAACTTCTATAAATAGAGGTTATGATGATTGAACAAATCATATATTTCAATCATATATTTCTTGTACTTTTGTCTAAGTTCAAGTATAATTTTTATTCACATTATTGTTGACTTATTATTTTGTGGGTCATTAACTATGTGGATTTTTCTTCTTTTTTTGATCTACTATTATGTGGGTTGTTGACCTAATATACATGGGTCGTTGATTTACCATTTTGAGTATTTTGAAATACATCTCTCATTTTATTGACCTAACAAAATCATTACAAAGTTCGAAATCTAAAAAATACATCTCTCATTTTTTTGAAGTACATCTCTCATTAAATTTCACGGTACTTTTTTTTAAAACGATTAGATATATTTTTTAGATTTCGAACTTTGTAATGATTTTGTTATAATATTTATTATAGAATTTTCTTTTTTTAAGAATACTATATGGAACAAATTTTCCTTAATTTTGGTAAGGATTATAAGTCTAATAGATTTACGTTCAATATTTTCAGGAATTATTTTATCCCACATCGACTATATGTAAGGTTGATGGTTTGATAACTTCTATAAATAGAGGTTGTGATGATTGAACAAATCATACATTTCTTGTACTTTTGACTAAGTTCGAGTATAATTTTTATTCATATTGTCGTTGACTTACTATTTTGTGGGTAATTGATTATGTGAATTTTTCTTCTTTTTTTGATATACTATTTTATGGGTCGTTGACCTAATATATGTGGGTCGTTAATCTACCATTTTGAGTATTTTGAAATACATCTCTCATTAAAATTCATGGTATTTTTTTTGAAACGGTTACATATACTTTTTTAGATTTTGAACTTTTTAATGATTTTGTTATAATATTTATTAAAGAATTTTCTTTTTTTTAAGAATACTATTATGGAACAAATTTTCCTTAATTTTGTTAAGGATTATAAGTCTAATCGATTTACGTTAAATTCTTTCAGGAATTTTTTTATCCCACATCGACTATATGTAAGGTTGATGACTTGATAACTTCTATAAATAGAGGTTTTGAAGATTGAACAAATCATACATATCTTGGACTTTTGGGTAAGTTCAAGAATAATTTTTATTCATATTGTCGTTGACCTATTGCTTTATGGGTCGTTGACCTGCTATTTTGTGGGTCGTTGACTATGTGAATTTTTTTCTGTTGACCTAATGTATGTAGGTTGTAGGTCTTAACGTACGTATGAGTCATTGATCTATTGTATGTGGGTCGTTGACCTACTGATATCATGTTGGTTGTTGACCTATCAATCATCAATCAATATACATATAGTAAATCAATCATATAGTAAAGTAGAGTGTATGCATATAATAAATCAATCAACATAAATATAATAAAGTAGAGTTTATGACTGCTGATGTGACGCGTTGTGATACGAGTATTTTGAAATACAATTTTTTTGTTAAAAGCTACAAAAAATCTTTTTCTAATAAATACCCCTGCATGGCACGGGTCCTAAACTAGTGAACTATAACAAGTAACTACTAAATTTTTCAATTTTACAAAATAATCAGAGTAAATAACATTAATTAAAGAAAATTCTCTCTCCTCATCAAAAAAACACACAAAATGTTTTCTTTCTTTTTTTCGAAATCGGATTCCTTCAAACTTTTTCAAATTTTCTCAATAACTTCTTCAAAATTCAACAAATTTCTCCCACTATCAAGATCCAACACTCGGTTCAAGGAGAAAAGAAGTTATCACATATCTTCGATTCACAAACGCAATCAACAATGGAGAATCTATCAGGTATGAATAGAAACATTACAAATTAGAGTTCCGAAATAACTATAACGATTTTTTTATATGTAATTAGATTTAAAAATTGTGTTAATTCTGATCTTATCTTATCTTATATATATTTTAGGAATAGCACTTCTTGCCACGTGTCACGCAGAAAAATGTTCACTGCCACGTGTCATTTTAGCATTTAACCACATCCAAAAAAATTTTTAGCAGTACAAAAAAAATAAAAAATTAATTAAATCTACTTTTAATAATTAAGTGTTATTTCTTAAATAAATTTACATATAACAATTAATTTAACACCATATGCTACCAATGTACTATTTCTATTAATATATGAATCAGTACAATAAGAGAGAGAAAAATCAAAATATGAATTATTATACGGTTAGAATTTTTATTTAATGTATTATATAATATTATAGGTAAATTTTATAAATATTTATTGCTTATTATCTACACTATCTAATGACAAAAAAATAGTTTATATATAATCCTTTAAAGAAATATAATAACAAATAATATTTTTAACAAAATCCCGTGCAAGACACGGGTAATACACTAGTAAGTATTAAACGAGAGACCCTTCTTGCCACGTGTCAGCGCCAGAATTCACAAAATCCAAACAAATCTTTTAAAAAGTTAATATTTTACGTTAATAATAATTAAGTTTAAAAAATAGAAACGTTAGTAAATCTTGTACGTTAACAATTCGCAACTAAGATTTTGTTTATAGTTTAATTGTAGGCACGGTTATTATCAATTAAGTTTTGTTACCATTTTATTTTTTTCCCTTTTATCAAATAAAATTGTTTGTTTTTTAAAATATATTTTATTAACTATTTTTCGTTGACTATCGTTATTATTAATTTAGTTCAATGTTCAATTTTTTTTAAGTTCGACCAATATATTGCTAGCTATATAATTTGTTCATTTGATTTAATTAGATGTCTTATTTGTTCAGATAAAATTGAGCATGACCGAATTCAATTCGTCTTGAATGGATATCGAACATAATATATTGTTTATGTTTATATATTCTCCTTTATACATTATTATAATATTTAGGATTTATTAAAACTCGATCCCACATAAGGTGCGGGTAATACACTTATTTATATTGTTAAAAGAAGTAGAATCACTAATATTCATATTGCTTTTGTAGATTATTGAAATATTCAGTTTATAATAAATATCAAAATTTTGAGTTCTATGTTGTTGACATTAGTCAAAGTAGAATATTGACAAAACTACTACATCGTTCTACGATTTCTAGGGGTGTTATACGAGCCGAACAAACCGAGCATTGGCATGCTCAAGCTCGGCTCATTTATAAACGAGCTGAGCTTTTGACAAGCCCATCACGATCCGAACCCGAGTAGCTCGCCTCAAATAATGCTCATATAGTGTTATTTTAGCCGAAGGAAACAAGCATTGACATGCTCAAGCTCGGCTCGATTATAAACGAGCTGAACCCAAGCCGAGCGTTTGACGAGCCGAACGTGAGCCAAGCCCGAGAAGCGTGTCTCATGTAACAACCTTGCCGATTTCTAATCACCATTATCGTAGATATCATCAACATCATTTACTCCTGTGTTTTTGTTGTTAACAACACATCCAACATAGTTTAGGTGTTTATTATGTTGTTGACAACACATAACGCAACTTATTAGATTTGTGTTGTTGTGTTGGCGATAGTTAAACAATATACATTGTTATTATGAACTTGTTGACTTACAATATATAATAAAACTATAATATTTTTCTAGTGTGTGTTGAGAGCAATTAAACATATTGTTTTGCTATTTTAGTGTTGTTGGCATGACAAAGCTTCTTGTTTTTCTGTATTTTGGTGTTCTTCAAACTATTTAAGTGTTTATTATGTTGTTGTTTTTTTTGATAAGGAAAATAGTTCGAAAACACTAGACGATACGTCATCTAGTGGATCAAAAGGCCGAAAAAGATCGGTAGACGGACTAACCGTCGTGATGAACCACAATACAAGAAAAAAGAAGCACACACAAATAAATCAAACAAACCCGTTAGCAAAGAGATCTAGTGGATCAAAAGTGTTTATTATGTTGTTGACAACACCTTACACAACTCATTAAAATTTTCATGTGTTGTTGATGATAATTAAACACTATATAATGCTATTTTGAACTTGTGACTGTAACACCCCAAATCCGTAGGACTCGTGACGTTACTGGGCTAGGATCTCACAACGGATCCTGACCTTAACCTGACAACAAGTTCACTGGATCTTACAACAAGGCAAAGATAGATTAAAACCAAACATCAAACCATCATATATACATATCAAAAGGTATACAAAAGTACCGTTGAGTACAAACCAAACAGGTTGTGAGAGCCCTATTCTTTCGGACCGAGTTTCGGTCCTTAGCCGAGATTGGGCTTTCCGCACCCGTGGGCATGACTTCCGCCCCTGCGGGTTTCCGCCCTTGCGGCTCATGGAACCGCCCCTGCGGTTTCCGGCGGCTGCAGGCGGTTTTGTTGACTCTCTTGACCCGTGCTTTACCTTTGCCTTACTTCTTTCTTCCCCTTGGCCGATCAAGGGTTTCATCTTCACTTCTCTTCCTCTGTGCTCACGTCCTCCTTGCTTCTCCTTCACCCTTCTTGATCTTGTTCTTGATCTCTCTTGAGTTTGAAAGAGTTTTGGTGTATGTGGTTGATGTTGGTTGATGAGCTGATGTGTATGCTGAGCTTGGAAGCCAGCTACTGAGAGTGTGATCTCTCCCTGCAGCCTAGGACCACAAAGGTGGTAAGTGTTCTTGCTTCTCCTTCTTTCTTTCCTTGGTTCTTCCTTCTTTAGCTTAGGGTTAGATGTATTGATCATAGGGTGATGATGGTATGTGTATGTTGTTGCATGTGTGTGGTTTTGGTTGAGAGAAGACGTGATTTGATTACGTGAAGAACCGAAGAGAAGCCGCGGGATCACGTTCTGCACTGTCGCCGCCCCCCTGCGGAAACCGTGCCGCAGCGCCCGCGCCAGCGCCGCGCCTTGCCTGCGTTGCCTGCGTCCCGTGTCACCGCGCCTGCGGCTGATCCCTGCCACGCCTGCGGGTTGTCTACTCCGCTCCTGCGTCCCTTGATCACGCAGGTGCGTCTTGTCCCGGGACTACCCATAGTTGGGTAGTTCCTTTCCTTCCTAGCATGAGGGACTTAGTACCATGCTAGGTACCGGATGTTGATGAGTATGTTATAGATATGCCGGTTAGGGATTTGAGATTTACGAGTTGGATATGATCCTTATGGATCCCTTGGGTCTAGGTGTGACCCTTTGTGTGATAGTAGATTGATATGTATATATGTATGCCTTGTATAGGCCGTGTTGCCCTCCAGATTGGAGTGGACGTATCTGAGAGTTGATCATAGTTGTGATTACTTCCGAGACTGAGGTAAGTCCATAGGACTTACTTAGCTGCTATCCATATATTGGATGTGTGCATGAGTGGTGTGTGCTATATGATTGATAGCCCGAGTTATGTTCATTACCGACCTATGGTTTAGTGATTACCCATTGTAGGGCCGCAACAGCCTTGCCCACTCATCCCTATGGGAGATTGGGAGGTTCTCCGCGGAACATCCAGATCTGGTACACGGAACGGGCACTGTCTCCATTCCCTCAGGGTACACGGAGGAGTCGTCCCGGTTGACCACTCCAGCTGGCATTACCACCGAGAGGCGAGGATTATATTCCTCATGTCACATATGTTCATATTGATATATATATATATATATATATGCTTGAGTGATTGGACCTTATAAAGATAATTAACCGGGTAAATGTGTGAAAGCATGATGATGTGTTATTGTTATTCTTTGTGGTGTGATTGTGCTTATGCTTATCATCTATATATATGTGTATGGTTAGCTAACGGTTTCATACCGTGTTGTAGATCCTTTGCAGGTTAAGAGAGCTGCAGAGTGATCCAGAGGGGTGATCCGCTGAGGGCTCAGTATACTGGGATTATTATCGTGGGATATGGGATATTTGATGTACGTATATATGTTTCTTTCGTACTCAGCGGTACTTATGTACTACCTTTTGAAAATTATATATCAGTTTTATGTTTTGTATTTAATCTATCAGTGCCTTGTTGTAAGATTCAGTGAACTTGTTGTCATGCTAGGATCAGGATCCATTGTGAGATCCTAGCCCAGTAGCACCTCGAGTCCTACGGATTTGGGGTGTTACAAAGTTGGTATCAGAGCCCAGGTTGACAACAATGGCACTAGTAATCTACAATAAAGTTCGAATAGATAAATAAACAGAACCCGAAAGGGGTCTGACTTTTCAAAAGGTTTTGGTTTTGAAATGAGTACAAAATGCTTTGGGATATCGTGTACGTGAGTCATCGCCCCTCTGAAGATCTCGACAGTATATATATATAGATATTCTGTTGTGATTGATTTGATATATACATACGGTATATATATAGCCTTCTGAGTTAGGTTTACGTCCTCTGCAGATGGTTCAAACTAGAGCTTTACCTGCAGTTGGACGAGGTAGAGGTAGACCCCCTCTAGGTAGAGGACGGGGTAGGACTTCCGCTGTTGATCCACGTGCAGCGGAAGAGGTTCACGAGGACGTTGCTGAGAGTGTCGTTCCTGAGGCTGGGAACGGCGTAGCTGGGAGACAGGATCCACAGCGAGTCTAGTCAAATGACTTGGATTATGTCTCCATGGGAGGACCAGAGTTTCGTGACTATATCCGGCGAGTGGAGGAGGCTGCTAGAGCAGGTAGACCTATCCTAGATCTGCCAGTACATGAGGGATCATTTGAGAGATCCCATGGGGTTACACGGGTGCCAGCTGTACCGGCACTTGCTGCTGAGATTGCTAGAGTTATAGAGGAGCATCGAGGGCCTCGACCAAACAGTTGGTTGAAGGCATTTCACCAGATGGGTGTACCCCCTTTCTCTGGGAAGGTGGGGCTCGAGGTTGAGTTGTGGATTGGACATGTGGACTCAGCTCTAGAGTCCATTAGATGTCCAACAGATAGGCAGATAGAGTTAGTGCAGACTCTGTTCAGAGACTTAGCACAACATTGGTGGATCGGAGGTTTGTACGAGCACAGGTTGACAGTTATGATCAGATACGGACCATGATCAGAGAGCGTTTCTGCCCTGCCTCACTGAGGAGGGAGAAACTGCGAGATTTTGTTGAGGCTGGATTCGAGGATGTACCAGTCTCAGAGGCTATCAGGAGATTCCAGGAGGAGCTGACATTGTTGGGACCAGCTGCACCTTCTATAGACCAGCATGTATACCTGTTTTCCCAACGACTGAGGGATTCTACCCGAACCTACATTGCGGGTTTTCATTGTGAGTCTCTGATGGACTATCAGGACCGAGCTTCCGATTACGAGCGAGAGCGGGCTAGTCAGAGGAGAGCTTCTCAGACCGGAGGGTCTGAGAAGAGACAGCGTACTGGGCATGCCAGTGGTACTGCTGGAGCTGCTAGTGTAGGGCGAGGTCAGAATCGCCAGAGTCATCCCTTCTCTACACCAGTTACAGATAAGGGACGACAGTGCCACAATTGTGGTAAGTATGGACATATGCGACCGGAGTGTCCGAGGCAGACAGTGATGTGTTACACTTGTGGCCGACCAGGTCATAGGACTGTTTTCTGCCGACAGGGCGGAGCTTCATCTCAGCAGGGTTCTTTTCCTGCCAGTGTAGCTGGAGGTGGGCAGAGGCCACCTCAGCAGGAGCAGACACAAGGACAACAGAGAGTCCTAGATCGTCCTACCACTCAGGGATCTGTTCCTGGGTTGGGTAGAGGCAGAGGTCGTGGTGGGAGCACCACTGACACTAGAGGGCCACAGGGCCGAGTTTTTGAGCTGAGGTGTGCAGAGGAGCCAGTTGCACCGACTGTTATAGGTACCATTCTGATCCATGGTTTACCTGTTAGAGTTTGTTGATACTGGAGCTATGTCTTCTTTTATATCTGATGCTTGTATTGAGTGTTTGAGTTTAGATATGATTGAGGGGATACCCTTTAGTATAGGGTTACCCAATGGTAGTAGGGTCAGAGGTACGTCTTCTTTTATATCCAAAGCGTCCATTCCGAGGCTTGGTCCTCAAATGCATCGTTTTAGCTCCAAAACACGCCAAAATACCTACAAGGGAACGAAAAGCGTGTGTAGACATCTATACTCGCAAAGTTGCACTAAACAAGTATAAAGAACACAAACTAAGGCTAAAACATGTATGCGGAAAAGGGAAAACTAACTAAATGCTCTACTAAACTAGGTCGATAATTCATGTTATCAAAATACCCCATACTTATCTTTGCTTGTCCCCAAGCAAATAATAAATTCAAGGCAAGATAGCATGAATCATCTATGCTAAACAAAAACAAAAACTCTTTTTGTAGTGCTTCTATTCATGATCACTTTCAGAGTGTAGTCACAAGGCTAAATACATAAATCGATTAAGGTCAAGTAAGATAGGCAACATATAGGATAATCACACCTTGCAAGGAATCCAAAATCATCATTTAAACCACTAATGTCTAAAATTCATGAAAAATCCAAGTTTAGGCCATGAAGTCAATTACATGTATGCAAAGATCAATAAGACTTAACAAAAGAAAAGGCCAAGAAATGTGATATAGGTGGGATGTGTATAGGTAATGTGGTGGAAATCCGGGAAAGAGGACAACACAACATTTTTTTTCTTTTCTTTCTTTTCTCAACATCCATCCCTTCTCTTCATGCACATTTTTTTTTGTTTTTTTTCTTTTCTTTTCTTTCTTTTTCTTTTTGAGTGAAAGGCATAGGTGCACAATAACCGAAACCTCGGTGTTCAGTTTCCTTCACGTACCTCACACCAAAGTGCACATACCAAATCAACTCTAGGTAATGTTTTTAAAACCAATCCGACTTTGACAAGACACAAACACCTGATTATGTGAATGGTGCCGAGTTACTCATCTTCATAGCCAACAAAACCCATAAAAAGCTCTTGCTTGCAAATCACATCTCACAAATCAATCAACTTCTTCACATAATGCACATAAATCACTTTTCACAATTAAGCACACACCTTCAAACTTCACTTTCCTAATTCCCGGATGGGTCATAAAGGGAAAATAAATTTTATGTTTGAGGTGCTGAAAATGGTAAAGATAGAGAAGAAGAAGGATTCGAATTGCCTAAATCATCCTTGTGCAAAGTAAAAGAACTTTTCATATAGCGTCAACCCTTCAAGATCAATCCAATTAAACAAGGTAATGCAAATAAATAATTTAGATTACAAACAAGGAATTCAAATCCTATAAATGCCATTAATTCAATTAAAGCTCAAAATAACATCAATAGCCAAATGAACATACACATTTTCCTCATTATGGTCACATCAATCCTAGAAGCACAATTTTTTAAAATTTTCTAATTTTTTTTTGATTTTCATATAAAAATGCAGTACATATAAAAAAAACGTGTGACAAGAATATAAAATTGTTCAATGCAGTACATATAAAAAGAAACATGCTAAAAGATATTGCAAGCATCCTACCCCATACTTAAAACTCACATTGTCCCCAATGTGAATAATAAATATGAAGTAAAAACAATACTCACAATGTAAAAATGAAGAAGGCGTCCGGCGTGTCTACTCGAATGGAGGAGGAGGAGGTGGATCACGTGGGTAGTGGAGGTTGTTTGGGTCATAGAAATGCCCAAACGTATGACGGTATAAGTCTCCGTACATCCCCTCCGAGACAGAATAGCGCCTGTCCTGCTCAACAATCCTCTGATCCTGCTGTGTCATCCTCAAATCATGTGCGGCCATCTGTCTTCAACTTTCTTGTAAAATTCCCTCTGACTCACCTGCATATCATGCATATCTGCAGCCAGCTGGGCCATGGTGTACGGCCTCCTGCGGCTGGGTCTAGGAGCATGTGATGATGATGCTCCTGCGGTAGACATCCTAGGTGGTGTACCTGCATCACCCATGTCAGTATCAAAATCACCTACCTCAGTGGCAGGCTCTAAGTCCTCATCATCCTGAGCAACATCCTCATCCTCAGGCTGCCCGACATCCTCATCATCAGAATCCTCACCTCTAAGACCCTCAATGGCCTCTCTCCAGCATCTCTGATCTCTAATCGTGAAATCACTCCTCCATAGTATGCCATGGTGCTCATCCCAAGGCATATCAACTCTAAATATGTTCGTCACCTCCTCTGTTAGGATCTTCATCCTTACTAGATGCTTCCTAGTGATGGGCACTGACTTGAGGGTGGGGGTAAAAGAAGTCAAATCATGCCCAAGCGTCTGAGCAATATAAGTAACCAACCCACCGACACAAAGGACACCGGTTGTCTTATTGGACATCTTTTTGAGGTGGTCCAACAAGAGAGTAGCTCAATCGGGTGCTCGACCCTCTATAATGCACCACAAAATAAACAACTCTCCTAGAAGCACTAGGTGCGAGGTCTCATGCCTAGGAAACATAATCTCGCTCATAATTCTATGAGCTACCCGGAAGGACAAGTTCAGAATGAATTTGCATTTGGAGTCACCGGGTTTCTAATTGCTCCCAACCCCACCTGGATAGGCTAGCTGGCGCTAGAATGTGCGCTGGTCAAAATCCTTATCAAAAGTATACTCGTCCGACCTCGGGAAATGAAATAAATCTCCAAACTCAATCTTAGACATCACATAGTCTGTATTCATCGCACGGAACCTCACAGCCCGGTCACCATTTCCACCACCAAATTTGAATGTACTCAAGAATTCACAAGTTAGGTTATGATAATCAGGAGTTTGAGATGCCAACAAGTATTCCCATCCGCAGATTTCAGTTATAAGTTGCAAATCATCTCCAATTCCTAACTGGCAAACATCTCCTATATCAAAATGTCTAGGAGGATCATGATTGAATTTAACAAGTGTAGAGTATCGTGCCTTACAAGGATCCGGGATGGTCGGCACGTAAATGGAGGGATCGGAGGGCTCCGGTGGTGGTGCTTGCTTCTTCGATTTACTTGACCTGGTAGGCTTGGACAATGATCTCTTCAAACGTTTCATCTTTAATCAAGTAATAAACCCAACAGAACAAAATCTCGGTCGGAAAAAGGTCGGATCTCGGCCGAGATATTTGGGTAGTTCGACCGAGATTTCTGGGTAAGGCCGGGATCGGGTTTTTCGTCGGATTTTTGATGGATCCTTGCTTGATTGATGAGTCTAAGACGTTTTTGTGAAGGAATTTTGAGTGGAATGGTGTGTTTGTGGAGTTTTGAGGGATTAAAATTTTTGGCTAGGGTTTGGTGTTGAAGAGGAGATTTGGGTGAGGATTGAGTGAAATTGGTAATGGAATAGAGTTTGGAATTGAGTTTGGGAGAGATTGTGGGAAGAATGAGAGGATTTGATGAAGTATTGAGGGATTTAGGAAATTTGGGTAGAGGTTCCTTGCTTGGAGGCTATGGAGGAAGAGAAGAAAGTGAAGGAGAAGGAAGAAGAAGGGCTCGGCGTTTTTTGCTGTTGGCCGATCTCGGGCGCCCGCAATCTCGGTCGTCGACCGAGATTTTTCTCGGGTCGGGACCGAGTTTTTTCCCTTTTTCTGATATTTTTTTTAAAAAAGAAAACTCGATCTCGGTCTCTATTTTCCGATCTCGGCCGAGATTTCCCTATCTTGGACCGAGATCGGTTTGTGATATGACATCTCGGCCTGCTTGAGCTGGATCTCGGCCGAGATTTCTGTGCAGTTCGACCGAGATTTCTTGGTATGGCTGCTTTCTTCCTCGACTTACTTCGTTTCTCGTCTTTCTTAGCAATTTCCTCGCCTTAAACTCGTTCCGAGTGCTGCTTCCCGTATTTCTTTTCACCATGACACCTAGGTCCTGCAAAAACACAACAAAAACGCAAAAGTAAAAAGTAAAAGTAAAAGCAAAAAGACAAAAAAACTCTTACCTCGGGTTGCCTCCCGAGAAGCGCTTGGTTTAAGGTCTCTAGCCGGACCTAACTCCTTTAAAGCGTCAAGTGAGATGGATAGGTGGGAGTTTTTTCACCGGAAGTTCCGGTGTATACCTCTTCAACCTATGTCCATTCACTTTAAAAATACCAGAGTTTTCACCCCATACTTCGACAGCTCCGTGGGGAAAAATCTTCTTCACAACATAAGGTCCCGTCCACCTTGACTTTAACTTTCCTGGAAAAGTCGGAGCCTAGAATTAAAGAGAAGAACAAGATCACCTTCTTTGAAGTTCTTTGGCAATATGTGCTTGTCATGCCACTTCTTTGTTCTTTCCTTGTAGATCCGTGCATTCTCATATGCGTTCATCCGGATCTCCTCCAGCTCGTTGATGTCCAGCAACCTCTTTTCTCCGGCTTCTTTTATATCAAAGTTTAGCCATTTCACGGCCCAATACGCTCTATGCTCCAACTCTATAGGCAAATGACAGGATTTACCATAAACAAGTTGATAAGGAGTGGTACCTATGGGAGTCTTGTATGCTGTCCTATATGCCCAGAGTGCATCATCAAGCTTCATTGCCCAATCTTTCCTTGAGCGAGACACTGTCTTCTCTAGGATCCCCTTGATTTCTCTATTCGAGATTTCCACTTGGCCACTAGTCTGGGCATGATATGGGGTTGCAACCTTGTGAGTTATCCCATACTTGGACAAAAGTGCCTCAAAGTTCCTAGCTGTGAAATGCTTTCCTCCATCACTAATGATAACACGTGGTGTGCCAAATCTAGGGAAGAATGTCCGGTTGAAAATTTTAATTACAACTTTAGCGTCATTTGTGGGTGAAGCTATAGCTTCAACCCATCTAGATACATAGTCAACCGCTAAAAGAATGTAAAGATTCCCGCATGAAGATGGGAAAGGTCCCATGAAGTCAACACCCCATACATCAAAAATCTCAACTTGTTGGATGTTGTTCAAAGGCATCTCATTCCTCCTTGATATGTTGCCCGTCCTTTGGCATGAATCACAAGTAGTGACGAATACCTACACATCTTTGAAAAGATTAGGCCAAAAGAATCCAGATTGTATTACCTTGGCACTAGTCTTGTGGGCGCTAGCATGTCCTCCACAGGGTAATGAATGACAATGTCGGATGACACTCTCAATCTCGTCGTTTGGGACGCATCTCCTAATGATTCCCTCGGGTCCTCTCTTGAATTGTAGTGGTTCATTCCAATAGTAATGCCTCACATCCTTGTAGAATTTCTTCCGTTGGGAAGGAGATAAACCTGGAGGAATTTCACCACAAACTAGATAATTAACTATGTCAGCAAACCAAGGTTCCTTATCACTTGAAATTTGGAGAATGTATTTCTCCATCATGTGGAGATGCTCATCTGGGAATGCATCGTCGATAGGGATGTCATCCCCTTCCATAAGTTCTGGAGGTAACCTGCTAAGATGATCACCTACAGAGTTTTCGGACCCCTTCTTATCTCTAATCTCTAGATCAAATTCTTGAAGGAGAAGGATCCATCGGATAAGACGTGGCTTTGCATCCTTCTTGGTGAGAAGGTACCGAATCGCAGCATGATCCGTGTACACAATCACCTTAGCTTCTACAAGATAGGAACGAAACTTCTCAAATGCCATCAAGCGTCTTGCTAGCATAGTAGATAGCATGAGTAAGTCCTTCCTTCTTCTGTCCTAGTACCGCTTCCACTGCGAAGTTGCTTGCATCACACATCACCTCGAATGGAAGAGACCAATCGGGGGGTTGCATGATTGGAGCGGTGATGAGAGCTTCCTTCAACCTATAAAAAGCATCAAGGCATTCCTTCGAGAAAACAAACTGAACATCCTTGATTAGTAGGTTAGTCAAAGGTTTAGCAATTTTAGAGAAATCTTTTATAAATCTCCGGTAAAAACCGGCATGTCCTAGAAAACTCCTTACCCCTTTGACTGATGATGGAAGGTAGCTTCTCAATAGTCTCAATCTTGGCCTTATCAACCTCAATTCCACGGTTAGATATCAAGTGACCTAACACAATACCTTCCCTAACCATGAAATGACATTTTTCCCAATTGAGAACAAGATTGCAATCCTCACATCTTTGTAAGACTAAAGACAGGTTAGCCAAACAATCATCAAAAGAGGATCCATAGACAGAAAAATCATCCATAAAGACTTCCATGATGTTTTCAATATATTTCAGAAAAAATAGACATCATGCATCTTTGGAAAGTAGCAGGAGCATTGCATAAACCGAAAGGCATTCTCCTATAAGCAAAGGTACCCCAAGGACAAGTAAAAGTGGTTTTCTCTTGGTCATCCGGATGGATGGGGATCTGGAAAAAACCACTATAACCATCTAGGTAGCAAAAGTAGGAGTGTTGGGCTAACCTTTCTAACATTTGGTCAATGAAGGGCAAAGGGAAGTGATCTTTCCTAGTAGCATGATTCAACTTCTATAATCAATGCACATCCTCCATCCTGTCACGGTCCTAGTCGGGATCAACTCATTCTTCTCATTGGTTATGACAGTCATCCCACCTTTCTTCGGTACAACATGCACCGGGCTAACCCATTTACTATCCGAGATAGGGAATATAATTCCCGCATCAAGCAACTTAAGGATCTCCTCTTGACTACCTCTTTCATGTTAGGATTCAATCTCCTTTGAGGTTCAATAGAAGGTCTATGTCCATCATCTAACATGATCCTTATGCATGCACATAGAAGGATTAATCCTATGAGGTCATCTATGGTGTAGCCCAAAAGCTTTTCTATGCATCCTAAGCTCTTTCAATAACTTCTCAAGCTCAAGTTCATTCAAGCTAGCACTAACAATGACGGATAAGATGAGTTAGAACCAAGGAAGGCGTACCTTAAGTGTGTCGGAAGAGGCTTCATCTCGACCTTAGGAGGCTCCGGTTCTTCTTCAGAAATCTCGGCCAACTCATCTCGGTGAGATAAGTGATCTCGGCCCGAGATGGGGTGAATCTCGGCCGAGATATTTCGGTCTCGGCCGAGATGGTTTGATCATCGGAAATCCAAAGTTTCTGTTGAAGGATCTCGGTCGCCCATCTCGGTCGAGATCTCGGCCGAGATTTTGATCTCGCCGAGATTTTGGGTCTCGGGCGAGATTTTCCAAGCTTCGGAGGTCCAAACGTTCTGTTCCAAATCTCGCCGAGATGGCCATGATCTCGGCCGAGATGTCTTTTTGCTCGTCAGTTCTTCGAATCTTGATTCCTCGTTGATGGGAGTAAGACTCAGATCGGACT
>CM008280.1:44630818-44643557 GCA_002319775.1 Fagopyrum tataricum | reverse complement strand
TTGACGTCCTCCCACTTCCTTTGTGGAACAGGCAGGAAGTGGATGGAGCTCACCTCCAGGTCTGAAATGCTCGATCTTGACCCTGCTGGCAGGTCGCACACTGTGCCACAAATCTGGCCACATCGGGCTTCAGCCCTCCCACCAATATATACGTCTCAAGTCCTGATACATCTTACTCGTACCTGGATGTACGGAGTAAGGTGTACAGTGAGCCTCCTGTAAAATCCTCTGCCTCAACTCTGTATCAGCAGGTACACAGACGCGACCGCCGCGCCCTCAAAACTCCATCTGCTCCAAGCAGGAACTGTGGTGCCTCATCCCGAGACATCCTATCTCGTATCCTCATCAAAATAGGGCAGGTCTCCTGCTTCTGTTGGATCTCGCCCAACAGATCAGGAAGGACCTCTAAATGTACGCAGCTGGGCATCCTCATCAGGAAACTGGATGTCCAACTCTAACCAGATCAGATCTCTCTGCAACTGATGCTGAACTGTCATCTCGCAATCGCCTGCTCTCGAGGCGTCTTCCTGCTCAGGGCGTCGCGACAACGTTCGCCTTCCCTGGATGGTACAAAATCTCTAAATCAAAGTCCTTGATCAGCTCGAGCCACCTACGCTGGCGGTTATTCAATTCCCGCTGCGTGAAAATATACTTCAGACTCTTATGGTCTGTGAAGATCTGACATGTAGCACCATACAGGTAATGTCTCCAGATCTTCAGTGCATGAACTACCGCTGCCAACTCCAGATCATGAGTCGGGTAGTTCTCCTCATACGTCTTCAACTGTCGAGACGCATAAGCAATAACTCTGCCTCGCTGCATCAAAACACATCCCAAGCCTAGCTTGGATGCATCACTGTAAACCACAAAATCCTCAGTACCCTCTGGCTGTGCCAAAATAGGAGCAGAAGTCAAACGCCTCTTCAACTCCTCAAAACTCTGCCTGCACTGATCAGACCACACAAATCTGGTAGTCTTCCTCAGCAAACTCGTCAGTGGACGGGCAATCACAGAAAATCCCTCCACAAAGCGTCTGTAATAACCGGCTAGGCCAAGGAAACTACGTACTTCCTTGACGTTCGTCGGTGTCGTCCATGCTGCTACTGCCTCAATCTTCGCTGGATCCACCTTGATCCCCTCAGCTGAAACCACATGACCCAAGAATGCTACCTCTGGCATCCAGAACTCACACTTAGAGAACTTAGCATAAAGTTCTCTATCCCGCAAAACCTGCAATACAGTCCTCAGATGTCCTGCATGCTCCTCTCCACTGCGAGAGTATACCAGAATGTCATCAATAAAAACCACCACAAACTGATTCAGGAAGTCGATGAAGATATTGTTCATCAACTCCATAAAGACGGTTGGGGCATTCGTAAGCCCAAATGGCATCACTACAAACTCGTAGTGGCCATATCTGGTCCGGAATGCTGTCTTGTGCACATCCTGCTCCCTCACCCTCAACTGGTGATACCCAGAACGCAGGTCAATCCTGGAGAACACAGTCTTTCCCTGTAGCTGATCTAACAAATCATCAATGCGCGGCAGTGGATACTTGTTCTTGATGGTCACCTTGTTCAGCTCTCTGTAATTTATGCATAACCTCAGTGATCCGTCCTTCTTCCGTATGAAGAGGACAGGTGCTCCCCATGGGGACACGCTAGGGCGAATGAAGCCCTTCTCAGCCAACTCCTCGAGTTGCTTATTTAGCTCCAACATCTCGACAGGCGCCATCCGGTATGAGGCCTTCGAGATGGGTCTCGTACCAGGCTCTAACTCGATACTGAAATCCACACTCCTCTGAGGCGGCAAACTGGACGACTCAGCAAAAACATCAGTAAACTCACAAACAACTGGGATATCCTCTAATACTGGACTCTCCCCCTCCTTCATGGCATAACACCAGAAGGCCTAGCAACCCTGTGCAATCAATCTAGCTGCCCGTATAACGCTGATAACTCTGCCTACCTTTTTAAGGTCCCAACCTCGGAAAACCTCTATCTGGCCTAACTCGGTAGAGAGGGTAACAGTCCTCCTACCTACATCTAGGATTGCAGAATGTCTAGCCATCCAATCCATACCTAGAATGACTTCTTCATGCTCTAATGGCATGACAAAGAAGTCAACTAGTAACACACGAGTCCCTACAAAAATGGGACAACCGTGAATCTCACGGGTACCTCTGACCCTACCACCATCGGGTAACCCTATAATAAAAGGCATCCCCTCAACTGTATCTAACCCAAGACGTTCTACACAGGCATCAGAAATAAAAGAGTGCGTAGCACCAATATCAAATAAAACTCTAACAGGTAAACCATGAATTAGAATGGTACCTGTAGTAGTAGGTGCAGCTGGCTCCTCTGCACTCCTCAGCTCAAAAACACGACCTTGTGGGCCTCTGGTATCAGTGGTGCCCCACCACGGCCTCTGCCTCTACTCGGCCCAAGAGCAGATCCTTGAGTCGTAGGGCGATCTGGGACTCTCTGTTGTCCCTGTATCTGCTGCTGCTGCTGAGGTGGCCTCTGCCCACCTCCCACTACACTGGCAGGAGAAGAACCCTGCTGAGATGCAGCTCCGCCCTGGCGGCAGTAAACGGCTATATGACCCTGTCTACCACAAGTAAAACACGTCACTAATGGCCTCGTGCACTCGGGCTTCAGATGCCCTGGATCTCCACAGTTAAAACACTGCCGTCCCTTCTCTGCAACCAGTGAAGATGAAGGCTGACCCTGGCGTCTCTGACCACGCCATCCACTAGCAGAACCACCAGTACCACTGGTCTGCCCTGTACGCTGCCTCTTCTCAAACCCTCCGGTCTGAGAAGCTCTCCTCTGACTTGCCCGCTCTCGCTCATAGTCGGCAGCTCTATCCTGGTAGTCCATCAAGGACTCACAATGAAATCCTGCCATATAGGCCCGGGTAGTATCCCTCAGTCGTTAGGAAAAGAGATAAACGTGCTGGTCTGCAGAAGGTGCAGCTGGTCCCAGTAATGCCAGCTCCTCTTGAAACCTCCTGATGGCCTCAGAGACTGGTACATCCTCAAACCCAGCCTCAACAAAATCTCGCAATTTCTCCCTCCTCAGTGAGGCAGGGAAGAAACGCTCTCTGATCATCGTCCTCATCTGATCATAACTGGTAACCTGACCCCGTATTGATCTCCACCAGTGTTGTGCCAAGTCCCAGAATAAAGTCTGAACCAACTCAATCTGTCTGTCAGCTGGACATCGAATAGACTCCAGAGCTTAGTCTACATGCCCGATCCAAAGCTCAACCTCCAATCCCACCTTCCCAGTGAAAGGGGGTACACCCATCTGATGGAATGCCTTCAACTAGGTATCAGGTCTAGGCCCTCTATGCTCCTCTGGTGCTCTGGCAATCTCAGCAGCAGGTACCTGTACAGTTGGCACCTGAGTAACGGTGTGGGACCTCTCAGATGGTCCCACCTGTGCCTGTAAATCTGGGGCACGTCTACCGGCTCTAGCAGCCTCCTCCACACGTCTGATATATGCTCGGAACTCTGATACCCCATGGAGATACGATCAGACTCGCCTGACTGGGCTCTTTGTGCCCCCTGTCTCTCAGCTGTCCCGTTCCCAATCTCAGGAACGACGCTCTCAACAACCTCCTCGTGTATCTCTCCCGCATGTGAACCGTCAGCAGGAGTCCTACCCCGTCCTCTACCTAGAGGGGGTCTAACTCTACCTCGCCTAACTGCAGGTATCTCTCCCGCACGTACACGTTAACCCAAAACAATTGTACTCATTTCAAAACCAAAACCTTTTGAAAAGTCAGACCCCTTTCGGGTTCTGTTTATTTATCTATTCGAACTTAATTGTAGATTACTAGTGCCGATGTTGTCAACCTGGGCTCTGATACCAACTTTGTAACACCCCAAATCCGTAGGACTCAGAGTACTACTAGGCTAGGATCTCACAATGGATCATGACCCTAACCTGACAACAAATTCACCGAATCTTACAATAAGGCACCAATAGATTAAAACAAAATATAAAACTGATATATATACATATCAAAAGGTGATACAAGGTATTGCTGAGTACAAAGTCAAAACATGAATCCGTACAACGTAAATAACCCATATCCCACGAATACGCCCAGTGTACGGAACCCTCAGCAGATCACCCCTCTGGATCACTCTACAACTCTCCTAACCTGCAAAGGATCTACAACACGGTATAAAACCGTTAGCTAACTATACACATATATAAGAAGATGCTAGAGCACAAACACACATCAATAATATGAACACATCATCATGATATCACACATTTACCCGGTTTATTATCTTTAATAAGTTAAATCACTCAATCGTATAAATAGATGTATATGAAGATATGTGACACGAGGAATATAATCCCCGCCTCAGAGTACTCTAGCCAGCTGGAGTAGTATCAGCATACCTCCCGTGTACTCTATGGGAGTGGTGAGGGTCCTTCCCGTATACCAGATTTGGCCTAACTATAGAGAACCTCCCAGACTCCACTACGGGATGACAGGGAAAGGTTATCACGGCCACTACAATGGGCGGTCAATATAACATAGGTCGGTGACTATAATAACACATGCTATAAAGCATATAACACACACACCACTCAAGCATACATCCAATATAAGGATAGTAGCTAAGTAAGTCCTATGGACTTACCTGAATCTCAAAAGTAACTCAACCACGATCAACTCTCCGACTGGTCCACTCCAAACTGGAGGACAACACGGCCTATACAAGGCACATATATATATATATCAAACTCCTAGCACACAAAGGGGTCACACCTAGACCCAAGGGATCCATAAGGATCATATCCAACTCGTAACCTCAAGACCGTAACCGGCATATCTATATCATACTCATCATAAACCGATACCTAGCATGGTACTAGTTCCCTCATACTAGGAAAGGAAAGGAGCTACCCAACTATGGGTAGTCCCGAGACAAGACGCACCTGCGTGATCAAGGGACGTAGGGGCGGAATGTATAACCCGCAGGCGCGGTAGGGAGCAGCCGCAGGGGCGGTGACAAGGTACGCAGGCGACGCAGGCAAGGCGCTGACGCTGGCGCGGGCGCTGCGGCACGGCTTCCGCAGGGGCGGTGGTTTCCAGGCGCGGGAGCGGCGACAGTGCAGAACGTGATCCCGCGACTTCTCTTCGGTTCTTCCCGTGATCAAATCACGTCTATTCCCATCCAAAGTCACACACATGTCATAACATACACATTCCATCATCATCCTATGTCCTACCATTTAACCCTAAGCTAAAGAAATGGAATCCAAGAAGAAAGAAGAGAAGAGGAAGAAGGAAGCTTACCACAGTTGTGGTCTTAGGCTGCAGAGAAGATTAACATACACCAAAGCTGGCTTCCAAGCTCAGCAACACACATCACTAGCATCAACAAACACCAAGGTCACTCAAAACTCTCTTCCAAACTCAAGAAACCAAGACAAGGTCAAGGGAAGGGATGAAGAAGCAAGAACTAGATTGGAAATGTGATGAAACCCTTGCTCAACAAGGTAAAACGGGAGAAGTAAGGAAAGGTAAAGCACGGGTCAAAGAAGTCAACAAAACCGGCTGCAGCCGCCGGAAACCGCAGGGGCGGTTCCATGAGCCGCAGGGGCGGAAACCCGCAGGGGCGGCAGTCAGGCCCGCAGGTGCGGAAAGGCCAATCTCGGCAAAAGCCAATCTCGGTTATGGTCCGATCTCGGTCCGAAAGAAAAGGGCTCTCACAGGTGTGAAGGGAAAAAAATAACAAAAGCAAAAACGGATCGTTTTTATACAACCCATAACTATAATAATTAATTAATTATAGTGTCCTGCTCAATGTAGGTAATAATAACAAAGTTTGAAATTCTACTTGATCAAATTTCGGTTGTCCAAATTCATTTTTGCGAAACCCGCTTCTTTCTATTAAAAATCTAATCCACCCAATGATATACACTTGTACGGGTCATGTTTTCCATGTGCTATTGTGGAGTCTTCCTAGTTTGGAGCTAGTTTCGGTGGTGGCTCGAGTTGTTTCGTCTAGAAGGGGTCGTGGATTTGTGATCGATTCTTGAAGGCTCTTATTTGAGTCCAAATCTTGAAGTGTACATAGTTGTTCCACAGGCTTGCTTCCTGTGCACTTTCTTCAATAATGGACTTTGTCTCTCCACTTTCATGTGATTGGCTCGTTCTCCTTTCTCTTGAAGACATTTTTGCTACCGGGATTTCCTAGGGTACTTTTGTGTATATATTTGTTTTTCGTTTATTCTGCTCTTTCATGACGGTTTGTCAGTTTGCCGATTTTTCGGCCTTTCGATTCATTAGACGGCATTTCGTCTAGTGCATCGAACCGTTTACTTTATAAAAAAAAACAACTCTCTGGATTTGAACACATGACCATGCATGACCAGGCACTAAGTAAACTCAAGGCAACACACCGTGCACTAGCAAAGTCAAGACAACCCGCACCTCTCCTAGCAAATTTAGGTTGAGCACGATTTTGCGCTAGTAGCGCGAGATCGCGCGTGAACAAAGTCAAGCTCAACGATCGTGTGCCGGCAATGTAACACCACAAATCCGCGGGACTCGGGGTGCTACTGGGTGAGACCTCACAATGGGTCCCGACTCTTAGCCTGACAACAATTTCACCGGACCTTCCAACATGGCACAAATAAAGGCGAAAACTTAAATGTGTTTTTAATATATGCGGAAACGAAAAGTACGAAACTACAACTTGGAAACTCAGTCGAGTCCTCAAAACAACATAATCTGATACAAGTCTAAACGTACAACAATATCCATAAACAATAACATGAAAACACGACTCAAAACATCCCCGTCCTATAATGTACGGGGACCCCGGCTGTCCACTCCTCCACTTCACTCGGCGGCGTCCCTGACCTGCAAGTCATCTACATATACGGTTTAAAACCGTTAGCTAATATTCTAGGCATTAGAATAACTGGAAGGCACAAACACATATAAATCACAAAACATAAATCACACAAGTCCGGTTTATTATCTTTATATTCTTAACTCGTATCCCGTTCTATTTTAACTTCGGTTGTGACACGCCCCAATGGTCTCGCCCCGGTCCCTATTTCCGGCAAGGCACGGTACAGATGCATCCGTCCGTCTCACCCGCACGGCTAGTCGCCGAGAACCTCCTAGACTCTCGCGAGAGCTAGGCAAATGATGTCACCGCCCGTTATCATACACTTGGGCCAAAATTACATATAAGGTCGGTGGTCCTATTTTACTGGTTTGATAATTATAACAAGTACGTAAACACACACCACCAAACACACATCATGCTAATATGTAAAATATGAGCTAAGTAAGTCCGGAGACTTACCTCATCACCAAATCCAAGTCAACCACACTCTTGCTTCCTTAAGGAGGAAGCCCACAACCTGCTCACAAGAGATATGCATATCAATACATACTCACACTCAAGAAGTCTTAGACTTCACTCTAGTGATCTACGCAAGATCACCTAACCCTCAAACTAGGAAACGCATCCTAGGTCCCAAATACTCATCACACTCTCAACACATGCAACATCCCACAACAATCCATAATTCCACAAGAGTAATCCTCAACCAAAGAGGCACAAGCTAGCCTAGAAGGTCCATCATGCTCACATGCTCATATCCATCACTTACATCGAGCCTTAAGGGCTCCTAGGTTCACAACCACTAAGTGGCATTCCAAGCTACTCTAGATCCATCCTAGACATGCTACTAACATGATCCAACATCAATACTAAGGAATGAACGAAGGGAAAGGGAGAGGAGGAGCCTACTATCGAAGAAACGCAGTCGCGGAGTCAAGCTGGCGCCCCGGCGGAGCAGAGGCCGCCCCTGCGGAACCAAAAGCCGCCCCCAACGGCGCTGCCAGCCGCACTCGCGGTGGAAGGGAGCCGTGCCCGCGGCTGTGCTGGGCCGTGAGTCTGCCGCCGCCCCCGCGGCCATGCCGAGCCGCACCTGCGGCTGTGCTAGGCCGTGAGCCTGCCGCCGCCCCCGCGGCCATGCCGAGCCGCACCCGCGGCGGTGCTGTGCCGCTCCCGCGGCCGTGCTGAGCCGCCCCTGCGGCCGTCCGCGCCCGCGGCCGTGATGATCCGTCCCCGCGGTTACGCTGTAGAAGCTCGTCTTCTTCGTCTCGGTCGTGGATCCTTGGCTCTAAGGTCCTCCTTCTCTTGCTGGGTCTTCTCCAAACGCCAACTACTGATCCAAGACTCCTCTCCACGACCTAATCGAGCTAACAACACATGAATGCAAAGATTTGAGTAAAACCTCTCAAAAGCTTCATCCATGGCTATGGATGAAGGAGGGAAGAAGAAAGGGATGAGCAGCCATGGAGGAGAAGGAAGGGAGAGGGAGAAGCTTACCACAACAGATCTGGAGCCTCCTCAAGTTGTCCAACACCAAGATCTTTACACAAAAATGGAAGAAGAGAAATAAAGCCATGAGAGGAAGAGTGGGAGAAGAAATGAACGTGAAAGAGAAAGAGAGAGGAGAGAGGGAGGGGGACAAGGGCTGCAAAGTGAGGGGACAACAGATGTCTTGTCCTCTTTTGCCCGGAACGAGGGGTCGGAAATGACCCCTTGTCATTTCGACTCGGAACGAAAGGTCGGAACGCGGGAAAAAGGGAAAAAAGACGAGTCGGCTCGGGATTTTCTTAGGAATAAATCCCGGCACTCAGCATCTCGGACCTACAGGATAACCTACAAGGCACTCTAAGTCTGGAATAAAATTCCGGACGTTACAGGCAAAGCAAGCTAGTGCACAATCCTGCGCTAAAAAAGTTAAGGTAGTGAATGATCGTGCATTAATACAATCCGTATCCTAAAAAATTACAAAGCAAACGATCGATCCATTCTTGCCCATGTATGAGACACATGGCACAAATTGTGAACGTCTTATTTTTCGATCCATCAATTCTCAAATGTTTTCACTTATTACCGGAGGTTCACACATGATCATATATATAGACACAAAGAGACATGTGTGTTTTTTTTTATTACAAGGAATGAGAATCTTTAAGAAACTTCAATCTAAATGAAACAACAATTTTAAATTTGTCAAATTTTTTATGTTTGATTATTAGGTGCACAATCGTTCTTTTTATGAAGGGTGCATGATCATTCAACATAATTGTGCACCTTGTACATATTTATGCTATGGTGCACAATCACGATGTACACCTCGTCTCATTTTATGAAAGCAAAACGCACGATCGTAAGTTAAGAATGTACGATTATGCACGTAGGAATCACATGTGAACACGTGGTGAAATCAAATCCGTTGTTTACATGTATCAATGAAGGCTTTGCATGAAAGATGATCTTAAGGAATCCAAGGCTACATTGAAGGTGTGGGATAAGTTAAATTTATTATAAAGTTGGGGACCGATAGATAGAGGAATCCAACTTGTTAAACGTTACAATTTGAGTAGAGAGATATATATATATATGTAGAGCTATAAATAAATAATGAAAGCAATTGAATGAAATAAACCCAAATAAATAGCATACTTATAAGTTTATACGTGTACATAAATCATGGAATTTTATGTGGTTATCTAATTTAAACAATTAACGTATATATATATTTTCTGTGGGGGCAAATGTTATCTTAGATTTAATGTGAAGTTAATGTATAAGTTTTGGTGTGTCCAATAATAGGGGCACCAACCCTACCATAGGGTATCTATCACTATTTTAATTGTGTAAGTGATAAGATAGGACATGCAAGATGTCCCACTTAAAGCCCCAACGATTTTGAGCCCTTTAAATGGGAAAGGGAGCTATAAATTGATATTAACATTAAATATATGACATGTTTTGATAAATATATAACGTATAATATATGATAAGTGTACATACAAATACTATTTTCTTTTTTTAATATCATTATAAAAAATAGATTTAAGTTTTATTTAACGTGAAGTTTGTCACACATTCAACGTACATGTACGTGGACCTGAGTTCAACACATAAGTCCAATGAGATTTTTATTCAAAAACCAATTGACAATAGAAGAAGTAGTTCATCAACCTGATATAATAAACTTGTCAATCCCCTCAAGTGTAACCGTTTGGCTCGGTTGACACTTGACGATATGTCTTAATGCCGGCTAGCCCAATCGTACGGGACAATCGTAGTCCAAAGTTCAGCATCAAATGTCTTAAGACTGAGAAGTCCAATAAGCTAGAATCCGAGAGATCGAGCAGCTTTGATATACCATGTAGAATTTTGGTAGATCAAATTTGTTGTGGAGTTCTCGCACGTCCGACACATATGCGCGTTGGCCTCGAACTAAACACATAAGTTCAATGAGATTTCATCTTAAAATCAATTGCCAATTAAAGGATTTACTCAGTGACCTTATATATTATACCCATTAATCCTTTATTAACGATTTGAAAACATTTAGGGTGGCTTTAAGTATGTGTTTTTGGACTTTTAGATTATATTTTATTCTCACTTTTTTTTTTACAGATTTGGTGTTTTTATATTTTTGTAGATTTTAAAATAACAATCCAACGATCTCCACCAACAAAATTTGATTTTTTAAAAAAATTTTCATTCAAAATTACAACCACGACTCTAATATATAATAAAATAGCCTTAATATATATAATGCTCCACCCAAGGCAAACAAAGAAAATCAGCTTGTGGGTGTGTTTGTTAATGGATTTATTATTATTATTATATATATATATATATATATATATATATATATATATATTACTAAAATCAGGCGCAGGCGCGTGTTGCTTATGTGTTGCATATTAAGACATGTCACCTGAGATTTTTTTAAAATTATTTACAGATTTGCTATACTATATGTACCGATTTACTATTGATTTTTTTATAAAAAAAATATTTTAAAAATTACTAAACAGCCACATCAATTTTTATTAGATATATATCCATAACACGTCATCTTATTAATCTAAAAATATATTATTATCAAAATAAAAAAATATTTTTGAAAAAATAGTAAATTTAAAATAAATTCTCTAACGTAACTTTTTTGATATAAAATAATAAAATATAGATATTTTATACGAATTTTTTTTAAAGATATTAAAATATTAATTTTTATATTTAAAAATTAATTAAAACTTTAATTAAATTTTATTTAAATTAATATTGATACTATGTAAAAATTATAATATAATATTTTTTATTTACATGAAAAAAAAAAAGCAAAAACGCCGGCACTGAACTAATTATTTATTAAAAGGACGAAACATTTGTTAATTTGTACTACATGCGGTTTTGTTTTCTCCACGTGCTGCTATTGTTAACAAAGTCAAATCAATTTGGCTGGCAGGCCATAATTACGTGTAATTTGTACATATTTGTTGGCTGCATGTGTTCGATGTTTGTATGTACGTGATTTCATGTTCGTGATTTTATATCGGATATTTTACCTATAACTGATATTTCTATTTCGGAAAAGAATATACTCCGTATGAAAGAGTAACCACTTTAGCAATTTGATTAGCTATTAGGTTTTTAAATTTATAACTTTTTTTATAAAAGAGCCTAGTATTTTAACGAAAAGAAAAGGGTTTTTATTTGACATGTTTCCTCAAAAAATTTTGATGGTTTATAAGATTTTGGTAAAATAAAATATATGTGCATCAAATAACTATTACGCCAGAGAAAATTAAATTCTTAGAGTTAATTTAACAAAATATTTGAATTTAAAATATTCCAAGTGATGGTATAAAAGGGTAATTAAAATATATATTAAATTAAACTAAATATTTTCTTAAACCATAAAATAATCTCAATAATTTTTTATTATTACATCGAGTTAGAAGTTAGGCGGACAACAAGTTGTGCCGTCAACCCTTTCTTAATAGCAAATTTGATCCTTCTGAACACTATATCTGAAGATCTAGGTGACACAAAATTACCATGCAAAACCCGTTGCTCCCTCTTGAGAATCTCGACGGCATCAGGCGCAAGAAACCAAACGTAACAAAAGCGAACGGATGAAACACATGTAGGTTTTCAAGACAAGCTCTTTCATACGTAGACACCTCCAAAGAGGCCGCGTTGAGAGCCGCTTTACCCACCACAAAAGTCTCGTTATCCAAACCAACCAAAAGAGAGACTCCTGTCAAATCAATACAAGCATGTTTTCCACCCACCCATCCAAAAACTAACACATCTGCATGCCTCAACGTAGACCTTCTTTCACGCGGATCAGTCAAGAAGGATCCAAGCGCCTCTTTCTTCGCCGAAATCCCTTTTCTCTTAAACACATCACATAAAACATCACGAACCAGATCATGCCTATATTTGAAGCCAGGTAATTCTTTACAATCAACCGCATGCTCCCCAAAAACATCCAAAGGCCTCCCACAATTAGGCATAGGACAAGACATACTAGACGAGAACAAAGGAATCATAAGGCGATACTTAAGGATCGTGCGATACTCAACGGGAGACATACATTGTCAAAGTCCATCAATACGTATGGCAAGAAGGAAATCTTGGCTATGCGCTGTCTGTAGACACTGAAAAACCGCTTTTTGTCTAGCAGTCAAACCAGAAGTTGCTTCCTTCGTCTGTATTGTCTTACCAAAAAAAGCACTCCAAAGCATGTTGGGCTTTAGGGAGACGGTGCTCTTTAAAGTAAAACTAGAAAGATCAAAACTAGGAATAGAAGCTTGAAGATTGCCCAAAGCTCCAAAAAACTCAAAGCCCATATCAACA
>CM008280.1:44541026-44620818 GCA_002319775.1 Fagopyrum tataricum | reverse complement strand
ATAAACTACAACAAAATTACCAAAAAAAACCGGCGAGGACATGGTTCATGAGACGCATGAACGTTGATGGGGCATTGGGAAAGTCTGAACGGCATGACAAGCCACTCATATAACCGTACTTTGTCTTGAATGCCGTTTTCCATTCGTCACCCTCGGCCATCCGGATTTGGTGATAACGCTCCGGAGATCAATCTTTGAGAAAAACGGTGGCGCCGTGGAGTTCATCTAGCATGTCGTCGAGGCGTGGGATCGGATGCCGGTACTTGACGGTTATTTGGTTGATGGCTCGGCAATCGACACACATCCTCCAAGACCCGTCTTCTTGGGCACCAAAATGACCGGCACGGCACACATGGTGAAAGCGACTCACGAACATATCCCCGGTCTAGGAGCTCTTGGACTTGACGTTGTAGCTCCTTAGTCTCTTCCGGACTTGCACGGTAAGCGGCACGGTTGGGTAAAGACGCGCCGGGCACCAAATCGATTTGGTGCTCAATTCCACGGATCGGTGGCAAGCCGGGTGGTAGGTCATCGGTCAAGACGTCCTGAAATTCAGAAAACAAAGTAGACACCTCGTGCGGCATATTACTAAGGTCATGGAAGTAGATAAGCAAAAAGGAACTAGCAAGAAGCATGGTAACTTGCCTTCCTTGACCGGTGTCAAATCATGTTTCCGGGCCAAAAGTACCCTCGGCTCACACCGGCCTTTGATTATTGGGTCCGGAGATGGTAAAGTTGCATTCGTGGGAACGATGCTTCCTTTACTACCTCTAGTCTCAATAGCATGGTTACTAGGGGCGGTGTTCCGGGATCCGGAAGTACTAGCACCCACAACATCGGGAGAACTCCTAGGAGGGTCCGATGTTGCCGGTGTAGTGGTCTCATCAAATGGCTTGTTGCCTCTTCCGTTCCGCATAATCAGTTAATATTTCATGTGGAGTCATAGGCAACAATGTGACTCTTTTTCCATTATATTTGAACATATATCTATTAAGATAACCATCATGGAAAGTTCGACGATCGAATTGCCATGGTCGTCCTAATAAAACATGTGTAGGCGTCCATCTTGATAACATCACAAAGGATCTTATCAACATAGCCGCCTATGGAAAACGTCACACAAGCTTGTCGTGTGACGGTGTCACACGCCTTATCGGAAATCCATTGGATTCCATAAGGTGTTGGGTGGGGGGTTGTAGGCAACTTAAAGTGTTTTTACCACTTTTTTCGTTGATTATGTTACAACATGAACCCCCATCAACCATTAACGAGAGACTAGTGTTATTGACCAAACAACAAGAATGGAAAAGATTTTCACGTTGGTCAATAGGAACAAATTCTTTAACGGCCAAAATTCGACGAGATACAAGGGCAAACTTACCGGGTTGTGCCGGGCCGCAAGCCATTTGTTTGTCGCATGGTTCCATGCCGTAGTAGGGGTCGGCATCTTGGTCATCCTCAATGATGATATCGCCGTCTTCTTCATCTTCCTCATCTTCATATGAGGGGTTGGAAAACAACACACGCTTTGTGTTCGGGCAATCCCGTTGGACGTGACCGAATCCGCTACATTTGTAACACACGGGCTCTCTTGGCCGTGCCGCCGGTGGAGGTCCTTGAGAGGTGCGGGCGGGAGGTGCTTGCGCCGGGGCATTGGGGCCACGTGGTGGTGCCCTCTCGGTATCCGCTTGTCAGGTGGATTGAACCATCCGTTGGGCTCCTTTGGTGGCGCCGGACTCTTGAGAACTAGATATATCTCGAGCACGGGTGTTAGTAGAATAAGCATATGGACTTTGAGAGGAGTTATACCTTGAGTATCTTGGATTCTCTTGTTGTTGCTTATGAAGCTTCATGGCCGCATGACACAAAGCTCCTAAGTCCTTGTAGGTAACGATCTCAAGGGGACGTCGGATTGACGGATTAAGGCCACTCGTGAACTTGGTGCGTAGGGCGGAGGGAGAGGCCGAAATGCCGGCCTTCATATGCATGTCCTCGAGCTTGGCCAAGTAGGCCACCGGAGTGAGTTTGCCTTGTTGGAGCTCGGCAATTTGCATTCACATATCGTTTTTGAAGTCGTCGGGACATACTTCTTTGTCATGACGTAGATCAATTGATCAAACGTCGCAACCGGTTCCCATCCTCGGCTCTCACGGACGTGTTCATACCGGTTCCACCAAGACTTTGCATCGCCTTCAAAATACAAGGTTGCCGCTTCGATCTTCTCATATTCCTCATAGTGGCAATACTTCAAAGCTCTTCTCATGTCCTGTGCCCAATCAAGAAATACACAAGGATCATATTCCCCATAAAATATTGGAAATTTAACTTTACCTTCCCTACGAGCTTTGTAGGGATCCGGGCGGGGCGGTGGCATATCATCATGATGAGCTCGTTGATGGGCATGCCTTGGTGGGTTAGGAGGAGGCAACCATTCTTCTCCTCGGTCATGGTTCTCATATGGGTCTCGGACGGGTGGGTTCCATGGACGGACATGAGCCACCCGTTCCAAGTTGGGTTCATCGTCGGAGAACTCATCAAAATCATCCCTCTCGTCATACTCATCATAGCCGCGGTATGATGATCGCCGTCTAGGTTGTTGGCGGCGTTGTCCATACCGATCATTACTAGAACGTCGAGGATGATGATCTTGTTGATTTGTGTGCCGAGATTCGTCATGGACGGGACGGCTAGTTTGTTGTGCATTTGGTAGAGGTGGGGGCAATCCGTACCGTCTACGATTGCGCTCGAAGCGCTTGTTCCTATCCATCGTATCTACATAAAGTAAATCATCCGGAGTCGGGCCATCATTGTTGTTGGTCTCATTGAGGTGGTCCCTGCCGTCTTGTTGATTTTGACTTTCGATGACTGAGGCAAGCCTAAGACCTTGAGATGGGTCGGATCCCAAAAGACCTTTGCCTTTTCGACGGGCATCGGACATGGAAGTCTCGAGCATGGTGTCATTTGGATTTGAAGCGGGACGTTGAGCGGTCGTAAGGGCCAAAAGTTGTGCCCTCATCTCCTCCAATTGTTGCTTAAGATTAACAACTTCCTCGGATAAGGATGCATTATCTCGTTCACGAGCATCCTGAGAGTTTTTCATATCAACGTTAGTCATGATTCCAAATGGATACACACAAATGCAAGCAATCAAATGAGCAAGATGACGAATTAAGTGAACGTTACCCAAGTTAAAGTGCGTTAAGGTTCTACTTTTGAGAAGGCCGTTTGGCGGTTAGGCAAGATAGGCTAATCCAACAAAATTTGAACCAATTCACACAAATAACAAGTGATAAATTTGCAACGTGTATAAGAAGATGGAGAGATAAGAAATGGACGGATTGTTTATCGGCAAGTTTTACTTGCTTTTGGTCTTTGACCTTTTGTAATAATCCGATTTTTCGGATGGACCGGTTTGCCGTACGTCTTTTCACTTCTTTTTTTTTTAACTTTGCAACTTTTGATGCAAGAGATGAAACACTTTGGAAACAAATCCGCTTTATTGAAGAGTTTTTGGTTTTTGTTTTGTTTTTTTTTTTTGAATATCAAAATGCGAGATATTCGAATTTGTTAACAAATAAATCCCAAGAAATTTTGTAAAATCGATTAACAAACTTGTCGGATTGGGTCGGTAAAAGAACAAATTGTATTTGATAGATGGTTTGATGGCAAACCAAATATCTCCTAGATTTGTTTGGTGAGAAAAAAAAAATCAAGAAAACTTCAATGAACACGAAGAACAAGATGAAGATCTTCAAGAGGAAAAGAACAACAAAGGCAAAAGAAGGATAATAAAATAACGCACAAAAACAAGAGTAAAGAGAACTTAGCTTCGATCCCTTTGCTCTGATGCCAATTTGATGCGTCCTTGGAAGCGTTGAAGAACGGACGCAGGATCTAGACCAAGCTAGAGCTTCAACTACTCGTGTTGATGTACAAATGAGAACTTTGATAGAAGTTTGATAAGGCGGAAGCGATTTGAAAATGGATGCGGAAGCGAAAGTTTGATTCGATCTAGAGAGATCGAGCAAACGTTGTAACGGATTTGAGGGTTTGATTCTTTAGAAGAATCCTCGAAGGTGAGTTCTTGGATCTAAGACTTGATCCAAGGAAGAACTTTGAGGGGATTGAAGAGGAAGTGATGCCCAAATCAAGAATGAGGATTTTCCTTCAAAATACTTGATTAAAATTAGACATGCTTTACAAGTGTGGCCAAGCATCCTTTATATAGTTGATGAAGGCCAAACCATTAGCCGGAATTAAAGGCGGGAAATAAAAGTGGGAAATAAAAGCGGGGCTAACTCCCGAATTGAAAGGCCTAGACTATCAATGTCGGAAAGTAACTCCCGGAATTAAGTTCCGGAGTTACAGTTCCGAAAATTAAAGTCTATTATTAAAATGAAAAATACATTAAAATAATAATAATATTGCTAGCTTGATGATGTGGCGCCGGAAGTCTATGCCATGGTGGAGTGGTGACATGGCATGCCACTAACGGGTCCAAGTGATGCAATGGTGCGTCGGATGATTGAGCCGGCCGCTTGGGCGATGACTTTAGCTCGGGAGCGAGTGAGCGGTCCATCGGAGCGAACCCGCAAAGCATCGTCCTCCTCATCCACGGTCATGGTTGTCAAGGGCGCATCACTAGGCTTGGGATGTGTGGTGATGCAGCGGGGCAGAGTGATTGCATATGCGTCTAGACAGTTGAAGACGTATGAGGAGAACTACCCGACTCATGATCTGGAGTTGGCAGCAGTAGTTCATGCACTAAAGATCTGGAGACATTACCTGTATGGTGTTACATGTCAGATTTTCACAGACCATCAGAGTCTGAAGTACATTTTCACGAAGCGGGAATTGAATAACCGCCAGCGTAGGTGACTTGAGCTGATCAAGGACTTTGATTTAGAGATTATGTACCATCCATGGAAGGCGAACGTTGTCGCCGACGCCCTGAGCAGGAAGACGCCTCGAGAGCAGGCGATTGCGAGGCTGATAGTTCAGCATCAGTTGCAGAGGGATCTGATCTGTTTAGAGTTGGACATCCAGTTTCCCGATGAGGATTCCCGGCTGAGTACTTTAGAGGTTCTACCTGATTTGTTGGGTGAAATCCAACAGAAGCAGGAGACTTGCCCGAACTTGATGAGGATCAGAGAGCGGATGTCTCGGGATGAGGCACCACAGTTTCTTCTGGGAGCAGATGGAGTATTGAGATGCCGTGGTCGCGTCTGTGTACCTACTGATGTAGATTTACGTCGGAGGATTTTACAGGAGGCTCATTGCACCCCTTACTCTTTACATCCAGGTACGAGTAAGATGTACCAGGATTTGAGACGCTCATATTGGTGGGTTGGGCTGAAGCCCGACGTGGCCAGATTTGTGGCACAGTGTGCGACCTGTCAGCAGGTCAAGATCGAGCATTGTAAACCTGGAGGTGAGCTCCATCCACTTCCTATACCGCAGAGGAAGTGGGAGGACGTCACCATGGATTTTGTGACTGGATTGAGACCGAGCAGGAGCTTTGATGCCATCTGGGTTGTAGTTGACAGATTGACGAAGACGGCACGTTTTATCCCTATTCGGGAAACGTGGCCAGTGAGCAAGTTGGCTGAGGAGTACACTAGGCAGATAGTGAGACTACATGGTGTACCGAGGACGATCGTCTCAGACAGAGATGGGCGATTTACCTCGAGGTTTTGGCAGCAGATTCAGACTGCTCTAGGGACGAGTTTGCACTTCACCACTGCATTCCATCCTCAGACAGATGGTCAGTCATAGAGGACCATTCAGACACTGGAGGATATGCTGCGAGCTTGTGTGTTGGATTGGGGACAAGTGTGGACGGATCATCTCCCACTAGTTGAGTTCTCGTACAACAACAATTGGCATGCATCGATTGGGATGGCTCCATATGAGGCACTGTATGGACAGAGATGTCGCACACCGTTATGCTGGGATGAGCTGAGCAGTGTTAGTGGGTTGACACCTGATGAGGTTCAAGATGATGTTGCTCGTGTAACACTGATTAGAGAGCGGATGCTGACTGCACAGTTCAAGATGATGTTGCTCGTGTAACACTGATTAGAGAGCGGATGCTGACTGCACAGAGTCGTCTAAAGTCATATGCAGATAGGAGGCGTAGACCCTAAAGTTTAGAGTAGGAGCTCATGTGTGGCTAAGAGTGTCTCCGACACGAGGTGTTAGACGTTTTGGCATTAAGGGAAGTTGAGCCCCTGATATGTCGGACTGTTCGAGATTCTGGATCGAGTTGGGAGTGCATCTTACAGATTAGCCTTGCCTCCGAGATTAGAGAGTGTTCACCCTGTGTTTCACGTGTCTCAGCTGAGGAGTATATAACCAGATCTGAGACACATCGTGAGTTTGATGATTTGGTGTTTGAGCCGGACCATACTTTTGTTGAGCATCCGATTGCAGTCCTAGAACGAGGTATGAGACGCCTGCGTTCGAAGGACATACCTATGTGAGGATACAGTGGTCGAGACGAGGACCTGATGAGGCTACATGGGAGACTGAGGATAGTATCCAGAGGAACTATCTAGAGTTCTATGCCGAGATAGATATACCTGTAGGATCTACGAGTAGATCTTAGTACTATCTTGGTGAGTGTTTGCTTATGTGCTTATATGCCATGTTGTGTTTATTTTCGTACTAGCTTGATATGATGTGTGATCTTATTAGATCTTGTTGTGCTAGTGCGATTGTTTATAGCTGGAGATGGTTCGTTCCTCCTAGCTTTTGTGATGCTGGTTGGCTAGAGATGGTTTTCCTCTATACCTAGATAGTGTTCGTGCTGGAGTTGATGGTTTCCTCCATGCTGATGTTTGAGGTTATAGATAGAGTTGTACCTCGGCTTGTGAGTCCGAGTGGTTTGAGGACTTTACAAGTTTCGGGACGAAACTTGTTTTTAGGGGGGTGAGGTGTGAGAGCCATAGTCTTTGGAGCCGTTTTTGGCCTTAGCCTCCCCCGCGGGTCTGTGAGGCCGCCCCTGCGGCTTCTCTGTTGTTCCGCCCCTGCGGCCAGGGGGGCGGTTTTTCCGGCGGCTGCAGGCGGGTTTGTTGACTCCTTTGACCCGTGCTTTACCCTTTTATTTTGCCTTACTTCTTTCTCTTCCTTGTTGAGCAAGGGTTTACTTCTTCACTTTCCATCCAGCCTTCACGCCCTCCTTGCTTCTCCTTCATCCTTCTTGAGCTTGAGTTTGGTTTTCCCTTTGAGTTGGAAGAGTTTTGTGTGGTTTTGTGGTTGTTGATGAGCTATGTGTGCATGGTTGAGCTTGGAAGCCAGCTGAGGTGCTAGTGGTGAGCAGTTTTTTGTTAGGCCACAACAGTGGTAAGTCTTCTCTCTTCCTTCTCTTCCTTCTTCCTTGGTTTCTTCCTTCCTTAGCTTAGGATTAGATGTTTTGATCATAGGGTGATGTTGGAATGTGTATGTTTATGCATGTGTGTGAATCTGGAATGATAAAGACGTGATTTGATCACGAGAAGAGACGAAGAGGAATCGCCGGTTCACGTTCTGCACAGACGCCGCCCCTGCGGAAGCCGTGGCAAGCGCCCCCTGCGCGTCGTGCCTGCAGCCTTGTCCCCGCGCCGCGCTTGTTCCGCCGCGCCGCTGGCGGGTTGCTTGCTCCGCCCCTGCGTCCCTTGTGTCACGCAGGTGCGTCTTGTCCCGGACTACCTAGAGTTAGGTAGATCCTTTCCTATCCTAGTATGAGCGGTAGTAGCATGCTAGGTATCGGACGTTGATGAGTATGATATAGATATGCCGGTTACGGCTTTGAGTTTTACGAGTTGGATATGATCCTTATGGATCCCTTGGATCTAGGTGTGACCCTTTGTGTGATAGGAGTTTGATATATATATGTATGTCTTGTATAGGCCGTGTTATCCTCCAGTTTGGAGTGGACTGAGTTTGAGAGTTGATCGAGTTGAGACGACTACGAGGTTGAGGTAAGTCCGTGGGACTTACTTAGTTGCCATTCCTATATTGGATGTGTGCATGAGTGGTGTTTGTTATATGCTTTATAGCATGTGTTTATGATGGTCACCGACCTATGGTATATTGCTTGCCCATTGTAGGGCCGTGATAACTTGCCCTTTCATCCCGCCGGGAGTATGGGAGGTTCTCTGTAGGCAGGCCAGACCTGGTAAACGGTTCGGGCACTCTCCATTCCCTTAGGGTACACACGGGGAGGTGTTCCAGGCACCATTCCAGCTGGCTATTGGACCCAGAGGCGAGGATTATATATTCCACGTGTCACATATGTTTATATGGATATATATATATATAATATATATATATATATATATATATATATATACGAGTTGATTGCTTGACTTTATAAAGATAATGAACCGGGGTAAATGTGTGATATCATGTTGACGTGTTTAGTATTATTTTGATGTGTGTTTGTGCTCTGCATTTCTTATATATGTGTATGGTTAGCTAACGGTTTTATACCGTGTTGTAGATACTTTGCTGGATAGGAGAGCTGCAGAGTGATCCAGAGTGGGTGATCCCGCTGAGGGCTCCGCCGTACACTAGGGCGTTATCGGGGATATGGGTTCTTTTGTTGTACAATGTGGTTTTATTTGTACTCAACGGTACATTGTATTACCATTTGGATATATATATATATGTATATCATTTTCATGTTTTGTTTTAATCTATATGTGCCTTGTTGTAAGATCAGTGAAATTGTTGACAGGCTAGGGTCAGGATCCATTGTGAGATCCTAGCCCAGTAGCACTCCAAGTCCTACAGATTTGGGGTGTTACACTACCTCTACTCGACCCAAGAGCAGATCCTTGAGTAGTAGGGATGACCTGAGACTCTCTGATGTCCATGTGTCTGCTGCTGAGGTGGCCTCTGCCCACCTCCTGCTGCACTAGCAAGAGAAGAACCCTGCTGTGATGAAGCCCCGCCCTGTCTACAAAGACAGCTTTGTGACCTGGTCTGCCACAAGTGTAGCAAGTCATTGATGGCCTCGTGCACTCTGGTCGTATATGTCCATAACCACCACAGTTGAAGCACTATAGACTCTTATCTGCAACCGGTGCAAATGAAGGGCAACTCTGGCGTCTCTGGTCTCGCCCAAAAACCAGTAGCTCCACCAGTACCACTGGTCTGCCCAATCGCTGTCTCTTCTCAGACCGGAGGGTCTGAGAAGCTCTCCGCTGTCCAGCCCGCTCCCTCTCATAGTCTGAAGCTCTATCCTGATAGTCCATCAGGGACTCACAGTAAAATCACGCCATATAGGTCCAGGTGGTATCCTTCTGTCGTCGGGAGAAGAAATATACATGTTGATCTGCAGGAGGTGCAGATGGACCCAGCAAAGCCAACTCTTCCTGAAATCTCCTGATAGCCTCAAAGACTGGTACGTCCTCAAAGCCAGCCTCAACAAAATCCCGCAGTTTCTCCCTCCTCAATGAGGGAGGGCATAAACGCTCTTTGATCAAACTCCTCATCTAGTCATAGCTAGTAACATGACCCGTATAGATCTCCACCAATGTTGGGCCAGGTCTCGGATAGAGTCTGCACTAACTCTATCTGTCTATCTGCTGAACATCTAATAGACTCAAGGGCTGAGTCTACATGTCCGATCCACAGCTCCACCTCTAACCCCACCTCCAAAAGAAAGGGGGTACTGCCATCTGATGAAATGCCTTCAACACAGTATCTGGTCGAGGCCCCTATATGCTCCTCTGGAGCTCGAGCAATCTCAGCAGCACGTGCCTGTACAATTGGCACTTGAGTCACTCCATGGGATCTCTCAGATGATCCCTCCTGTGCCGGCAGATCCGGGGCACGTCTACCCGCTCTAGCAGCCTCCTCTACTCGTCGGATGTACGCACGGAACTCTGGTCCCCCATAAAGACATGATCCGAGTCATCTGACTGGACTCGATGTGATCTATGTCTCTCAGCCATGCCGTTCCTAGTCTCAGGAATGACACTCTCAACAACATCCTCATGAGCCTCCTCCGCTGCAGGTGGATCAACAACAGGAATCTAACCTGGTCCTACCACTACTGGAGGAAGAGGGGGTCTACCCTACCTCGTCCAACTACAGATAAGGCTCTAGTCCGAACCATCTGCAGGGTATACAAACCTAACTTAGAAGGCTTATATATATGCCATATGTATAGATATATATAAAAGTCAATCACAACATCAACACAAGGTAATATCTATATCTATATCTATATATATATATATTGTCGAGGTCCCCAGAGGGGTGATGACTTTCCGTACACATTTTCCCAAAACATTTGTACTCAAACCAAAAATCTTTTGAAAAGTCATACCCCTTTCAGACTCTGTTTATTTATCTATTTGACCTTTATTGCAGAATGCAAGTGCCATTGTTGTCAACCTAAGGCTCTGATACCAACTTTGTAAACACCCCAAATCCACAGGACTCGGGGCGCTACTGGGCTAGGATCTCACAATGGATCCTGACCCTAGTCTGACAACAAGTTTACTGGATCTTACAACAAGGCACAAAATAGATTAAAACCAAATATCAAACTGTAATATATATATATATATATATATATATATATATATATATATATATATATATATATATATGTATATATATATATATATCAAAAGAGTTTACAAAAACCGTTGAGTACAAACCAAAACATGTATCTATACATAACAAAATCATCCCATAACCCTCGCATAATCCTAGTGTACGGAGTCCTCGCGGATCACCCCATCTGGATCACTCTGCAGTTCTCCTAACCTGAAAAGCATCTACAAGACGGTATAAAACCGTTAGCTAACCATTCATGTTGTTAAACAATCAACGTGGTTTTGAGTTACTTCTAAAGAATGTAATGCTATGGTTTTCGTTGTACCTCTAAGAATTGTTTTTATTGAAACAAAGGAAAAATAAAGAAAACGGTTTGTGCTAAACAAGATAGATTGTTTTATTGGAAGGAATTTAGAAGAATTTGGTTTTGAGAGCAGCGTTTTATCTTTATCTCGTGGAATTCTAACTATCGTAAAAAGTTCCGGGTCTTTCTACCTTTTCAAGATTTGTGCTAACCAAACGAGTATTTTCCTGGTCTTTTCTGGATTTTTAAGTGATTATAGAGTTTTTCCTATATTTGGTGTGATTGCGAAAGCACCTTCAAAATCGGTTTAACACGGTCTTTATTTGTCTATGATAAAAAGTTATATTTGATGGTTACCTACATATTTGTTGATTGAAGTTCAAGCTATTCATTCACTTAGTTACATATTGATTCATTATAGCGGGATACTTGCTTTCTTCTTTCGCTTCCCTCCAAGGATATCATCTTTTTATCTCTCACTATTTAAGTTTGTTTGTTACTTGGTTTTTACAACCAAAACATTACAATAAATAATTTTTCTACCCTTCTCTTCATTTCCCCTCTTTGCTTAGTATATTTGTCTATTGTTGCATCCAATACATACGTAGTTCCTATAAATTCAAAATTCAATTTACTACAACTGACCGTGTCATCTTTACGGGTAGGTTTTAAAAACCATCTCTATCTACATGTAAAATAAGGATTTTGCGCAATTAATGCTCTCATATAATATTGTTAATTAATTTTGATATGGATAAAAAATATGGTAAATTTAGTATTTGAAAATGTAATTCTTTATTTATAAATCTTTCCTCGAAAATATCCCAAAAAAATTGTTAATTTGTTGAATTACTTGTCAATTGTAAATCAGTAGAGCAAGTGGTATGATAATTAGTTGATTAGACTTTAGATGAATGGCAAGTGACAATCAACTTTCTTGAAAAACTCTTGATTGTGAAATCAACTTTTCTTCACAACTAGGAAATATCCTTTAATTGTAGTTTTCTTGAAAAACTCTTGATTGTGAAATCAACTTTTCTTAGTCTCTTGTCAACTCTTATTTTTTGTGAAGAGGACCCCAACTTGGAACAATGTCACTACTACCATTTTTATTATCTCCCATCATTTGTTTTAATTTTCATGATTTGAAATTTCTCTTCCATCCATATATAACAAATTTATTTCCTTGATAGATGAAGAAGAAAAAAATTATTATAAAAAGTGTTATATTGGCGTGTTTCTTCTTGTTTGATTTCCACAATTAGTTGTAGACCCACTACCCATTAGTTGGAAGAAATAAGTCTTAGGTCGTTCCTATTTACGTGTTTTTTCTGTTTGATTGCAACACTCTAAAAATGTGTCCTATACGCATAAAAATATTTTGATTTTCATATTTCTCCCGTATATCGATCTTAAAGCTTATAAATTGAACAATGTTGTAATATATTAGTGTATCCGTAATCATATAGTGTAGGAATTAAATGAAATATATTTTCTTCGTTCGACAAATGAAGAGAAAAAAAAATATTGTAAAAAACCAAGGGTGTTATCATGAGTACTAACTTAGATACTCTGTTTTTAGGAAATTAATAATAGTTCTAGATTTTGTCAGAGAAAATGGGTTTTAGGGAGTTCTTATGGTTTCAAAGTATGAAACGTAGAAGTTATAATTTTTTTCATTTCCTAACCGAATACATTCAAAGGTTATTAGAACACTCTACTAATACAATCGCGTTATTGACCGGTCATTCGAGACCGGAGAGAGAAGAACTTTATTATTAGAATATATAACATTTACTATCAAATTAATAAAAACAACTTTTATATATCCTTAGTGCACACCATTTGTTACCATAGGATGAACTAAGATTTTTGTAGTAGAAGATCCAATCTCGTAGATTAGGGTCGTTTGGTATTGATATCTTGATATTAGATATCAAGTATGGGTATCAAGATACGTGTATCAAATAGATATCTAATATTCTTGTTTTGATATGTTGTAGTATATCAAATTTTAAATTTGACATATAATATCAGGAAAAAAAATCAAAATAAAAGAAAATTTTAATCAAATTATCGTCATTGAACATAAGTTTTTGCAAGTATCACAAGTATTATCGCAACCTGTCAACATAAAAATGTGTCAAAGATGTGCCTAAAAATTAAAGCAACAACAAAATTGTCAAACATAAAGACATATCACAATTAGTTGAAAATCCACCCACCATTAATTGTAGACTCACTAACCAATAGTTGAAAGAAATTTGTCTCGATTGCGTTTCTAATGGAGTGTGTCTTCTTGTTTGATGGCAACCCTCTAAAAATGTGTCCAATACACATAAAGTATTTTGTTTTTCATATTTCTCCCATATATCAATCTTAAACCTTATAATATTTACAATGTTGTAATATATTAGTGTATGCCTGTAATAAAATATATTTTCTTCATTTGATAAATGAAGAAAAAAATTTATTGTAAAAAATCAAGGTGCTACCATGAATACTAACAAAGACCCTATTTTTTACGAAGTTAATAGATGTTCTAGATTTTGTCAAAAAAAATAGGATTTTAGGGAGCTTTGTATGGTACCAAAGGATGAAACGTAAAAGTTTTAATTTTTTAGGTTTTCATCCCTGACCATATACATTCAAAGGTTGTTAGAAAACTCTACAAATAAGAACTATGTTATTAGAATAGATAACATTTACTGTATATACAATTAATAAAAACAAATTTTTATTTATCCTTAGTGCACAAATTTTTTTCTTACAATTGGTTGAACTAAGTTTTTTTTTTTGTAGTACAAGATCCGATCTAGTAGCATAATTGTTTGAGGGATTTTGGATGAAGAGCTTTCTACAAATAATCTAATTTTTATTAAGGGACATGTTATAACACGATCCTCAAATTACTCGTTAAAAACACTCCCAAGGTGTTGGGGCTTAATTTTTTTTCTTTTTAACATTTTTTTTTCAAATTTGGGCATCGACGCCATCACCCGGCACCCAGTTTTTTTTTTCGAAAAAAAACTAGGTGTTAGTTGATGACGTTCGAAGTTTATAGCAATTTGTTTGAAAGACATCGAAAAAATTACATAACTGACTTTCTCAATTTATAAATTTCTAAATTTCTCTTTCCGTACAGTACGGCTTAGACCCTGATAGAGGGAGTTTATGTGGTTGAAAACGATGACTACGGATGAGCTTTATACAAATAAATTTCAATCGCATTGAAATAAATTATGGCACCGGAGCCAAACTTTTTTTCTTCCATCCGGGGTGTCGGTGCCCAATTTCTTTATTTTATTTATAATAAAAAAATTGGGCGCCGGTTATTGGCTTCGGGAGTTTATTTGCAAATCTTTTTAAGGTCTCGACAAAACCACATAATTAATTGAATCATCTAATTTATATATTTCTTTTTTTTCTTATAATGTAAGTCACTTTGGATCCATCGGTAGAGGAAATTTATGGGGTTGAAGAGTATTATTGGTATGAGATTTATAAGAAAAAAACCTTATATAGATATAAAAATTGGTTAATTAAGCTTGCTACAAGAGTTTAATAAATAAGTATTTTTAATAGTGAAAAAAACTCAATCTGGACCTAGACGCCATGATCCAGTGTCTTTTATTTATTTTTTTATTTTTTTTATTTTTTTAAAATTTCAAAAAAAAAAAACTAAATAAATTTAGGCTCCGGTTGATGACACCCGACGATTACACTTTAATTTTACTTTAGTAAAGCAAAGCTCGTGCATATATCTTTCTAGTTTTTTATTGTTGTAACACTAATATCTTGAAAAGTTTTTATTTTCCGCGTCTTATAAATGTTGTTTCACTTTCTTTAATTTGAATAAAGATATTATCATTTGCCATATAGGCAGGGGTGATCTTTTCTAATCGTGGGTTTGATGAAAAATTATTGGGCGTGAACATGTGGAGTCAACTTCTTGTAGTCTCTTGTTAACTCTTATTAGGGTCCGTTTGGTTTTAACTTCGAAAACGAAAATGGAATGGAAACGTTACTAGTCCATACGTATACCTTTGTTCATGAAGTTTTTGGGAATCGTTTCTTGTGGTTTGAAGTAATTGTAATTAATTTTATTAATTTTGTATGAAACCACACGTAATTATTCCATAAACAAGGTACACATGTAAACTAAATTTATTTTCAATCCGTTTTCGTTTTCTGAATTACAACCGAATGGAGAAAATATTTCACTTTGACTTAGCATTGCCACTCACCGCCATTGTTATTAATCATATTAATTGGTTTAATTTCCACGCTTTGAAATTTCCACACGCAAAACAACTAACTTTTTTCTATAAACCAATGTTAAATATAAGAATTCTTACTGTACCTCAGGTAACATTGCAATGTAAATGTGTATATTATGTACATCATTATAACCCTCAAGTTTATATCCTTTTCCATCCTCTAATAATCCATTCTCTTACTAATTTTGGAAATAATAGTATAGTTTATTGGTCTAATTTCTTCCTATTGGTGTTTTGGAGATCTACTGATTATTTTATGTAATTGCACACATTCTACGCATTTCGGAGCATAAATGATATATTTGTAGTGTACGCCCTTAGTTACCATTACCACTCGTGTGTCCACCTATCCCGACACTTTCCGCTACTCACCTAGCTTTTGTGACACCATGGGTTTACCGATAGATAATTGAGGCTTGTCCAAGGAGCCAACAAAAGACTTTTCCATTATATTTATTTTCATCTTTTATTTAATTAACAATTAATTGGATATGGATATTTTTTAAATCTATCCATTTGCAAAGACATTGATTATTTGATATAATGTTGGAATATACCCATCAAATCCTTTCTTCAATGTGTAGAATATTTGCTTTTGATTCTACATTTAAGGCTTAGGATTTGCCTTCATATTCCCTACATAAAGGATGCTCGGTCTCATTTGTATGACATGTTTAATCTTAATCAAGATTAGTAGAGAACTATTTCCTCATTGATTTTGGGCATCACAATCTTCTTTCTTAAAGTTCTTTCTTGATCTTTGATTTAAACATCCACATTCGAGAATTCTTCAAGAATCACCTATATAGTCCACTTCACGGATTGCTCGATCTACCTAGATTGAATCAATCAATCGCTTCCGCATCCATTTCGTAGCTTTCTGACAATGCATTTCAATCATTTGATCCATCCATACATCAACAATCGTAGTAGTTGAAGCTTTAGCAAGACTAGATCCACATTTTGTCCTTGATCCATATCCAAGGAGGTATCACAACGGAATGACTTCATACACACTAAGGATCTTCCCACGGTCAAAAAAATGAAGGTCAAGACATAAATGATTGAGATTCGAGAGTAAATATATTTATCACACATCGGGAAGTGTGTTGGTTGATCGGCCAAATGATCTTTCATCCGTCACATGACTCGCACATGACCACTTATCAAAGAGCGAAGATATAAGGCAACTCAAGCATGAAATATGAAGTCGGTCAATTACCTTCAAAAGTAGTATTCATGGGCTCTAGTTCAGCTACATCAACAGAAAATCCAGTTTTGCTAAAGTGTTGCAATGTTGTCAAGATGTTGTTTTTATGGATTGGGCTGATAAGTCGGGCCATAACACACCGAAATTCTTGGCCCACGGCCTTCCATTTGACATCTATCTTTCTTTCTTTATTTCCTTTTATTTCCAGAGCTATAGTTTATCCGTCCAATTAGACATTGTTGATTTGTATTTATCCACTAGGGATAAGTATTATATTATTAGAAGATAAGATTCGGTAGTTAGAGTAGATCTTTGTGTATCTTAGGGAGATGTGTTAGTTTCCCTCCCAATTAATAAATTTGTTTCCATAGATTTATATTATCTCTTCTTCTACAATTTGTGAAGCTTCCACCGCCGAATTGTACCCTAAGGCCGATCGCCTTGCGCGCCCACCGGCCTGTCGACTGAATGCTCTCATTTAATATCGTTAATATTTGGGATAATTTTAACGATATTAAATGAGATATTTTGGAATTACTCAACCTAGGACATTTGATACACTTCATGTAACACCCCGAATCCGTAGGACTCGGGGCGATACTGGGCTAGGATCTCACAATGGATCCTGACCATAGCCTGACAACAAGTTCACTGGATCTTACAACAAGGCACATATAGATTAAAACCAAACATCAAACTGTAATATATACATATCAAAAGGTTTACAAAATACCGATGAGTACAAACCAAACATATATCCGTACATCATAAAATCACCCATATCCCTCGCATACAATCCTAGTGTACGGAGCCCTCAGCGGATCACCCATTGGATCACTCTGCAGTTCTCCTAACCTGCAAAGTATGTACAACACGGTATAAAACCGTTAGCTAACAATTCATATATAAGATAATGCATAAGCAAAGCACACAAGTCAGGGAATCATAAACACATAATTATGTTGTCACACATTTACCCGGTTAATCATCTTTATATAGTCCAACACTCAAATCGTATATATATATATATAATATATATATTATATATATATATATATATATATATATATATATATATATATATATATATATATATATATATATATATATATATATATGATGAATATGAATATATGTGACACGAGGAATATATAATCCTCGCCTCTGAGTGCTATAGCCAACTGGAGTGGTATAGGAGCACCTTCCCGTATACCATAAGGAGTGGTAAGTGCCCATCCCGTATACCAGATCTGGCCTGACTACAGAGAACCTCCCAGACTCCTCTGCGGGATGTAAGGGCAAGTTGTCACGGCCACTACAATGGCGGTCACTAAACCATAGGTCGGTAATAATCAACATCGCATGCTATAAAGCATATAACAAACACCACTCATGCAAACATCCAATATAAGGATGGTAGCTAAGTAAGTCCTACGGACTTACCTCAACCTCTGAATAACCTCAACCACGATCAACTCCAATCCGGAGGACATCACTGCCTAATAACAAGGCATAAAGAGATATCAAATGTACTATCAATCAAAGGGGTCACACCTAGACCCAAGGGATCCATAAGGACCATATCCAACCTATAAACCTCGATAATCTACTAAGCCTCAAAGCCATAACCGACACATATCAATATCATGATCATCCTCATCCTAACCTCATACACACACCTAGCATGCTACTAACCCGCTCATACTAGGAAAGGAAAGGATCAATACCACTCTAGGTAGATCTTGTACAAGACGCACTTGCGTGAAAGGAAAGACGCAAGGGCGGAGTGACGGAAGGCGCAGGCGCGGCGACACTTCCACGCAGGGGCGGCGACACAGAGGCGCAGGGGAGGCGACGCTGGGGCGTAGGGGCAGCGACGCTGCATAATGTAAACCCGACTTCCTCTTCGGTTCTTCACGTGATGAATTCACGTCTTCATCATTCAACAGCCAAACACATACATATATATACACATATGAACATCAATACATGCCTAGGAGAGCTAACACAAGATCAAACTTGTCGAAATCCTAAGCTAAAGAGAAGGAAAGGAAAGAAAGAAAGAAAGAAGGAGAAGAAGGACACTTACCATGGTTGTGATCCTAAGCCAAGGAAAAGCTCAACACAACACCCTCAACTAGCTCCCAAGCTCAGCAACAACACACAACATCAACAAAGTCACACAACCAATCTCTTCCAAACCAAGGAGAAATCAAGAACAAGATCAAGGAGAAGGAGAAGAGAAGAAGAAGAACGTGAGTAGCTGGAGAAGATGAAGAAATCCTACATCAAGAGGCAAAGAAGAAGCTTAAGAAGGAAGAGAAGAAGAGTAAAGCATATATGGTCCAACGGTTAACAAAGCCGGCTGCAGCCGCAGGAAACCGCAAGGGCGGGTTCCTTGAGCCGCAGGGGCGGCTATGCCCTAACTCAGCACTAAAGATCAAGGCTCTTACACTTCAAAAGTTTGGGTCATTCCTGTAAATATAAAATTGAGCCGTTTCTTGTAATTATCCAATCGGTACAAACTTTCAAATTCCAAAAGTTAGTATATGGGAGCTTTTTTGTATTTTACCGAAATTCCTATCACACCCGATCTAGGGTCAACTGGACAGGAGGATGTCGGTAGTGGTTTCTCCCGGCGATGGCGTGGCGGTTCTTCCCGACGATGGTGGAAACGACAATGATTCTTCCGGCATATTTCTCCCCAGTCTAGTGGTGCCAGACGGCGTTGACCTTCATCTCCGGTGTGGATCTATTCAGAGGAAGAAGCTCGAAGGCGCTGGATATGTTGCAACAAGGCTGCAAATCTCAACGGTGGATGTGTTGCAGCAAGGCTATAGATCTAAACTTCTTCGGCGAAGCTCGGGCGGCAAGCTACATGTGACGACGTTAGAAATGACATCACAACAGGTAGTGGCGGAGCCAACAATTTATAGACTTTTTATTTTAACCTCCTCTCAAATTTCTTTTATACCCTCAATTAATTGTTTTTTAAATTTAAATATTAATATTAAATTAATAAGTAGGGCCAAATGTATCAACAATATAAAAAAAAGGCTTCATATACCAATGTTCTCTTTCTTTTTCATGCTTTATTCTTTTTTTTTAAAATAAAAATCTAGTTTGTAATACTTTTTCCAAGAAATCACATTCTAAAAGTCTAATTCTATAATACTATTTTTACCGAACTACATATTTTTTGTTTTTGATATTTTGTATCATTTTGAAAAAAATACTTTTATTATAGTTAATATTAAATTTAATAATTTGTGTAACAATTATTTTTTCTAAAATAATTAAAAGATACATCAAGCGATTGATTAATAACATTATTTTTAGACAAAATAATTATTAAAACTTTATTAAAGGTCATAATTAAATACAATAAGGGTATTTTGGTTGAAATAATGATATTTTGACAAAAAAATCTACTTGAAAGCATTATAAGATTTATAGGTGATCCTGTTAAGTAAAATATAATTTATAAGGTTATCTAATTTACTGAACTTTTTGAAAGGTTATTTTATTAAAAAGCCGTATTATAAAAAAAAAATTTCTCAAACAAATCCTATAAAAATATAAAATGATCACATCATCAAATAAAGCTTGATTAAACTACTGTGTAAGAAAACACAGCAGGAAATTCAGAACGACGTGAACAACAAGATTTTGAGTCCTCTAGAAATTATTGTGTAGTAGTATTTCTAGACACTAAGCTCTTTATGAATGTTGACCAATTAATGATGTGGAGTAGGAAATTTCATAGATCTTTGTTGTTTATATCTGATATAAAAATCATGTAAAAATTGAGAGTAGAGCTCTGTATTGTAAAAACATATCGTATATCATAAATATGAGGAAAATGGGTTTTGTTTACGATATTCCTTTTTCTGTGTTGAGGAGAGGCATGAACTCGCAATTAGCGGTACAGCTCCAAGTATGGTTGCTGCTGCTGCTGATAGTTGGGGTTGCTTTAGCACATCATGAACCCATCATTGCAAAGCCTGATTGTAAGGATAGATGTGGAGATGTGAGTGTTCCCTACCCATTTGGGATAGGGATAGGACCCAACGGTGATTGCTTCCTTGACGAATGGTTCGAGATTGAGTGCAAGACATCTCCAAATTCTGGAAATGGCTCGACCTCCTGGATACCCTTGTTATCTAAATTAAATGTTGAGGTAATGGAGTTGAATGCAGCCTCATACCATTATTTCTCTTCAGCAAGTCTGAGAGTGAAGATACCTTATGAGAAGGTGTGTGATGCAGAAACACGGCAGACTATGAGTATCAACTTGACCGGTAGCCCTTATATCTTCTCAGGAAACGACAACGTTTTCATTATGGAGGGTTGTCCAGGCAGTGCAGTCGTCTTTTACGATAAAGATGACATCATAGGAGGGGTGTGCCACTGTTTGCAACAAGAGCAACAAAGGAGCAGTACCCACAAACAGTTGCTATGGGGTTCAATGCTGCCAAGCCCCATACGACCTTGAAGCTTCATACTATCGAATAGAGTTAATTCGACCGGATTCAGGTGAAACTCAAAATTGCTTTGTGGCGACGATAATTGATAGTGAGTTCGCTGATGAATATGCTGGGAAATTGTTAAGTACAGAAACAGCCTCTACCATTCCCGTAGTACTGCTTTGGAAGAGGATGAGAGGCCTTCCTGCTAACAAAAGTTCTCATTCCTATTGTGAGAATGTTGAGGAATTTACCACAAGCTGCAGATGCGACTACGAATATATAGGAAATCCTTATGTTGTTGGTGGATGTCGAGGTAAACGCTCCATTCATTCTACTCAACTAGTTTTCATTCTGCCTTCCACTCCCACATCTTCGCTTATTTCATTCAATCTTTTTTTTTTTTAAATTAAAATTTTGCTTTCATGATTAAACTCAGAAAGTTGATGCATGGCCATCATATATTTTCTCCTAATTATTGTTGCTGCACATTCTTTTCTCTTAATTAGTTTCGGGCAGCTGTAAGGGTTGTCGAGGATCTTGTAGCCCAAGATTCGATCAGAAATTCCGTTTAATCCCTAATTCGTATCATTGTCAAGGACCAGCCTTTCTTCCAGCCATCCTTGGTAAGAACGTACAATTCTTTTCAGCTTTTTACTTAACTGCTTTCTCAAACAATCTCAACATAAAAAGTACCCCAGCACAACATCTAGCAACAAGTTCATTTGTCGTTTTAATGATTACATAATATTCATCTCTCTAATTAAGCAGGTCTTAGCATCAGTTTCGGCGTAATACTTCTGGTGATTGTCGTATATGGTCTATACCGTTTTATCAAAAGAAGAAGGGAGCTCAAGCGAAGCCAAATTCTTCAAACGCAACGGCTTGTTGCAACAACAATTGTCATCCGACGAAGGTGTTTTAGAGAAAACAAAGGTGTTCACCATGGCTGAATTGGACAAGGCAACTGATCACTTCAATGGGATATTGGGTCAAGGGTCAAGGGACTGTTTATAAAGGCATGTTGATTGATGGCAGAATTGTTGCAATCAAGAAGGCCAAGCTGCTTGATGAAAGCCAGTTGGAACAGTTTATAAACGAGGTGGTTATTTTGTCCCAAATAAACCATAGAAATGTGGTCAAGTTGTTGGGATGTTGTCTCGAGACAGAAGTACCCCTTCTTGTTTACGAGTTTGTTCCTAATGGTACACTTTCACAACATATACATGATCCTGACAGTGATTTTGTCATGGGATGGGACATGCTTTTAAAAATTGCAGCCGACTCAGCTTCTGCTATTGCGTATCTCCATTCATTTGCATCCATTCCTATCTATCATAGAGATATAAAGTCTTCCAACATACTATTAGATGAGAAACACAGAGCTAAAGTTTCAGACTTTGGATCTTCCAAGACCATTGCGATTGATCAGACACACTTGACCACTCTCGTTCAGGGTACAATGGGGTACCTAGATCCAGAATACTTCCAATCATACCAATTTACCGAGAAAAGTGATGTTTATAGTTTCGGGGTTGTTTTGTTGGAGCTTTTGACAAGGAAGAAGCCAATCTACAATGATGGAAGTAGCATGGAGCAAAAGAACTTGGTGACAGAGTTCTTACATCTGGCACAAAATTCCGGATTGTCTAATATTATTGATCCTGAAATTGCAAACCAGGCCAAGGAGGAAGAGCTGACTGCCGTAATTCATTTGGCAAAATGCTGTGTAAGTTGGAGTGGTAAGCTTAGACCCAAAATGATGCAAGTGGCAATGATGTTGGAGATGATAATCAAATCCCCAGCTCAAGCATCTTCCTGGTACGAACAAGCTTTCCCAGTCCCACACGATGGAACTGCTGATAAAGCCATGGCTGAAGCAAGTGAAGCTGACTTCATGTCAAGCCACTTCCTGTTGGCGTTTATAATCCCTTATACATTGATGTGCAAGTGCAACCTCTTCTGCCTGATACCATATGAATTTTCATTACAGTCTATTCCTTGCCCTTGTTGTAGAAGGGGCTTTGTTTCTACCAAAAAACCATTGAGCATCTCAGTCCTTTTTCTTATTTCTTTGTTTTGAAGTTATAATTGATATCTTCACATGTACTAGAGATTCAACATGTTTAATATATTTCTTTAGTAAAGCATTATTAAATATGGGAGTGTAATCGAACTTGTCTTCTTTGAACAAGTTTAAATATTTGTTCCCTTCAGAAAAAAAAAAAAAAAAGGAGGTTCAAGTAATTTAAATGCAAAGTAATGTGGACTATCAACTGACATTTTTTTCTTTAAAAATTTTGTACAATTGTTCAAAATTTTATTAGTTTAGACTATTTGTACTAGTAGTTCATATATATATTTTGAGAAAAGATTGTAACAATTACTTTGTTAATGTCAAAATTTGTGCTCAATTCATTCAAAATTTATATGCTATCAATTCAATATATTTTTATTTATTAGTTCATGTATTTTTAAATATTTATTAGTTATGTTTTTAATCATTATTTTACTTGTTTATGTTTGAACTAATAAAACATAATGTTTGAGCTAATATAACACAATGTTCGAACTAATAATATCAAATTTTGAAATAATATTATAAAAGTTTAAGTTTATATAGTTACATTTCTTTTATTATAATATTTTATTTTAAAATTTATGTACAATAAGTTCAAATTGAGTATTCTATTAATTCAAATATTTAATGGTATAATTCATGAGTTATTTTGAACATATAATATTTTTTTGTAAGTATTATTAATACAATATAATTTGAACGAAAAAGTATAACTAAAGTAAATATATTAAGCCAAAAAGTAATTGAGTCCCTTTTGAGTTATTTCTTTTGTCTCCGCTTCTCCGTGGATGGATATATATCTATAAAACATGCAACATCCGTAAATGGTTTTCCATTATAATTGAAACTTGGAAGCTATGACCACAAAATTCCTCCCATATTGTTACTATTACTATTATCACTACCTACACCCATGAAAGTAATGGCTGTTAGGTCGAAGTCAAAAACACCCATGTTTGCAAAGGCTGGTTGCAACCATACTTGTGGAGGTGTGACTATCCTTTCCCATTTGGGATAGGTGCCGACTGCTTCCGCGATCCCCTGGTTCGAGATCAAGTGCGAGAATCCAGCAGCAAGCCCTTCTTGTTCAATTTAACATTGAGGTCATGGCGATAACCCTACCCGGTAATGAATCTTCGGATCATAGTCTGGTAGTGAGGATACCTCCCCTGAAAGTCTGTGCTGAAGAAACTGAAACTCTAAAACGGAGCAGTTTTAACTTGAGGGAAAGCCCTTATATTTTTATACTTCTTCTGATGATACTGTCTTCATGATGAGGGGTTGTCCTGGCAGTGCCTTCTTGGCTGACCAAAACAACAAAGTAATTGCAGGGTGTGCACATATTTGCCACAACAACAACAACATTGCCGTAGCCAAAGCTACAGAAAAGATTGCTATGGGGTTCAGTGTTGCAAACATCACTCTCTTCGGATGTTGAAAGCTTGGATTACTATGAGATAGATTTTAATCTCCAGCCATCAAGTGAAGCTCAAAATTGCCTGCTGGCAACTTTAACATCTTCTAGCTATGAATACAATCTGTCAAGTTTAGATGGCACCTCTTTCACTCCAGACTCTCCAGTAAAATGGTATTGGAATTGGCCAAACTCCTATCCTGAGCCCCTCAAACATCTACATGCCACTTGTAGACACGGTCGAAGTTCCTTATACTGTTATTGTAATCCAAATTACGACGGGAATCCCTATTTACCCGATGGATGTCAAGGTAAGAGTTTTCCATTTTCCAGGAGTCTGCTTAGCTTAATTACTCTCTCCCAATTGCTTTCAACTCCTAAGTTCTGTAATCAATTCCTTTTTTTTTTCCAAAGAAAACTCATTCAGGACCTTTTCTTTTCTCTATGGTAATGCACAGGTCCTGAAGAATGTGATCGTTGTCCAGGATTTTGCTATCAACAACTGGATGGATCCAGAAATCTCATCCCCAACAAATATTATTGTGAAAAAAAACCACTCTTGAATCTTGCGGCCATCCTTGGTGAGAACTATCTCATGTAATATTTATCAGGCTCAATTTGTTTCCATCACTGAGTCTTTTCATCAGTCTGTCTTAGGTATTGCTAAAAAAATAATTTCTTTTGGTTTCCATTTCATGCAGGACTTAGCAATAGTTTTGGCTTTCTACTTTTGGCAGCTTGTATCTATGGGCTGTATCGGTTCATCAAGAGGAGAAGGGAGATCATGAGAAGGAACAAGTTCTTCAAGCGCAATGGTGGACTGTTGTTGCAACAACAATTATCATCAGATAAAGGTGTTGTGGAGAGACAAAGATATTCACTGTAAGTGAAATGAACAAAGCCACAAACTACTTCAATGAAAGTCGGATACTAGGCCAAGGTGGACAGGGAACTGTCTATAAAGGTATGCTCACAGATGCAACTATTGTTGCAATCAAGAAGTCTAAGTTGTTGGATGAAAGCCAGTTGGAGCAATTCGTAAATGAGGTGGTTATCTTGTCTCAGATAGACCATAGACACGTTGTCAAGTTGTTGGGATGTTGTTTAGAGACAGAAATCCCCTCTACTTGTTTATGAGTTTATTCCTAATGGAACACTTTTTCAACATATCCATGACCCTGATGAAGATTTTGTCATTAGTTGGGCGATGCGTTTAAAAATCGCTAAAGATTCAGCTGGTGCTATTGGATATCTACATTCATCTTCCTCCATTCCCATCTATCATAGAGATATTAAGTCTTCAAACATATTGCTGGATGAAAAACACAGAGCAAAAGTTTCTGACTTTGGATCTTCCAAGACCATTGCGTTGGATCAAAACACACATGACCACTCTCGTCCAAGGAACAATGGGGTATTTGGACCCGAGTATTTCCAATCGTATCAGTTCACTGAGAAGAGTGATGTTTACAGTTTTGGAGTCGTCCTCTTGGAGCTTTTGACAAGCAAGAAGCCAATATACAGGGATGCAAGGACTATGGAGCAAAAGAACTTGGTGACAGAGTTTTTGTTTTTTATGCAAAACTCTAGGCTGTCTGATATCTTGGACCCTAAGATTGCAACGGAGATCAAGGGGATGAGTTGATATCCTTTGCTGAGCTGGCAAAGCGTTGCATAAGTTGGAGTGGGAAGCTTAGGCCGACAATGAAGGAGGTGGAAATGATACTGGAGATGATCATTGAATCGCCTGCACAAGTGTCTACTTGGTACCAAAAACAAGAAGCCTTCCCCATCCAATATGCAGCATATGATGAGTTTTGACATGTCTGGCATAAGTGATGCTGAATTCACGTCGATTACAGTACCTGCTGGTGCTGCTAGTTCCTCGTACACTGATGAGTGTCGTCTTCTACCTGATGCCTGATGCCATGTGATACCCTCTGATCAGCCAAAAGAAAAATTGTTGGAACTGGTTCGTACTAGAAAGGGAAGTGTCCTGATAACATTGTATTCTTAAAAATATTCAGTAAAACTGATATACTTTTTTTTTATCTGTATAATTAACTAAGGAATGCTAAGCTGGTGATTTATATGTGTAATTCCCAAAGCTGGTGAATTGTATCTTGTGCTGAGAACTAAGAGCTTTGCTATCAGATAGTACACAGCTGTTTGAACTAAAAGCTGTTTTCACCCCAAAACTTGAAACTGGTAATGCTAGCTGATCTTACCAATGAGTTGGCTTTGGTAAGATAGTGTTGTGATGCAGAGTGAAAAGGTTTCAATTGTTCTTATGAGGAAACTATCGTAGGAAAACTTTCTGTCAAAATGTTTATGGTCTTGAACATTCATTGATCAAAAAGATGTTTTGCTTTTTTTTTCTTATACTGAAACAAATCCTGAAAAATGCAATGTTTGTCATGTACACTTACAAGCATAGGGAATGCATGTCCTTCAGCAACCATACTTCGTCTTGAAGAAATTTAATTGTACCTCTTTGGCATGAGATAACCCCTACCGTGCAAGGAATAAAGAAGATTTGATATGCATCCTTATGCGCACAAAACTCACATATCATCTCAGGATTCTCAACATAATTGTCTAACAATCATGGGCAAAAGAGCCCATTCCATCAGCAACAACTAAGCAGTGGCTAGAAGGGAAGTCTATATCAGCGTGATGTAGGGTTAAAGGACGAGCTGATGCTCATTGTTGCACTGGAAAACGCTGCTCCAAACTGAGAACGAAAATGAAAGAAGTGGCAATGACATTGGAGTTCTCCAAAGGCAATGCTCGCCTCAATTTTCCGAGTGCACTGCAGAGGATGATCATGAAAAAAACCCTTGCTCAAGTGTCTACTTGGTCCTCGTATGAAGAATTTGATGCATTTGTCATGTTTGAGATAAGTGATACACGGTATCCTCTTCCACCTCAAATAAATGAATTTTCATATATGTATAGTTATAATGTATCATAGTTCTCTTTGTTTTGTTGTGAAAGATAAATTAAGGTAGGATGTATACTTGACTGTGTGATTCTGGTCATCTATAAAAAAAAATGCTTGCCTGAGACATATTCCTGACCATGGGCCGTCTGGTGCTCATGCTTGCCTTTGGGGTACATACCTTTGAAAAATTGTGTAATTTTGCTGTCCATATTAGCTTGGGCAGGCTAATAATTTTTCATCAGCTCTAGTATGAAGTGTGACTGGATTGTTCCCCGTTGAATGAGTCCTTGATCCATTTAGTCTTGTTTAGCCTTTAGAATAAGTAATCTCTTTTTTTTATATATATGAAAATAGGTATTTCAGAAACTCTTTTGCTTGACCTGGACTTGGGTTTTTATTTTCTTTGTTTAATATCTCCCAGTTTAATTTTCAATTATGTCGGATTAAGTAATTAATTAAGTTGGTTTCCTAGAGAGTCATGTTTTGAAGATTATGGTTCAATAACTCTTTGGAAAACACAAGATTCAACACAAGTAAGTCAAAAAAAATTATTTTGAAACTTGATTTTTTTTATTTTAGACAAGGTTGAAATATACCTAACATTCAATAATCAGTAGTGGATAAATATTTAAATTTCCTAAATAGAGCAAAAGTCATATTCATGAATCAATCTAGTCTAGTATTTTATTGTTCAGGGTCAAACAAGGCATTTTGAAGGGATATATCTCATTAGTTCCTTGACAGTCTGTTCCAAATAAGTGCAATGTCTTTCCTACATTTTTTTTTAATAGTATATTGTTTTTCCTACATAAAAGTCTGGTAAAATAAGGCAAGAGCTATGGAGTCACAACTGCAAACACAGCTCCAACCCTGCTTGCTGCTACTGATGCTACTACTACTACCAACCCTGAAAGTAGTGATTGTTCAGGCAGATGAATCCTTTATGATTGTTCAGGCAGATGAATCCTTTATTGCAAGGCCTGGTTGTAAGGATACCTGCGGAAATGAGAGTATCCCTTACCCCTTTGGGATAGGTCCCAACCGCTGCTTCCTTGATCACTGGTATGAAATCGAGTGCAGGGAAATTTCAAGTTTAAATGAGTCAACCTCCTCCAAACCCTTCTTATCACGATTCAACTATGAGGTCATGGAGATATACACAGACTCTTATAATGAGTATGGACAAAGTCTGATAGTCTTGATGCCTCCCCTGAACACGTGCGCGATGGCAGAAACACAATTTCACCGTCAGAACAGTAGTCTTGACTTGAGGAGAAGCCCTTACAGCTTCTCAACAAGAAATAATGTTTTCATCATGAAGGGTTGTTCAGGCAGTGCAATCTTGCTTGATGAAAGCAATGTAATTATGGGAGGGTGTAGCACTGTTTGCCACAACAACAACAACACTGCCATACCCCCAAACAGTTGTTATGGGGTGCAGTGTTGTCAAACACAGTTGTCTTCTCAATCTTATTCTCACAAATTTTATCGAATAGGTTTTAATAGCCAGGCTATAAGTGAAGGTCAAAATTGCCTTGCGGCGACAATAATAAAGACTGACTCTGTAGATGAATATGCTGGTCAACTTTCAAGTTCTGATTCATCCTCTACTGCTCCAGTAGTACTGGATTGGGATTTCATGAGCAGCCTGCAGCCCGACAAGGAAGCTCATGCAACTTGTACAAGTGATGGAATTTCTTTATCATGTGAATGCACAGGGAATTATTATGGAAATGCTTATGTCTCCAATGGATGTCAAGGTAAAACCTCTGGTCTTCTGAGATTATATAACTGACAAAGTTGCTGATTATGATTTTCTTTTCTATAACTAGTTCCTGAAGATTGTAAGGGCTGTCGAGGACATTGTCATCCACGATGGGTTGGATATCATGTTATCCCTCATGCATATTTTTGTGAAAATAAATCTCTCCAGCTTGCAGTCGTCCTTGGTAAGAATAATTTCATCAACTTTTATACTTAACCTTATAAACCCAAGACCCTAAAAGTGACTCTTTAAACAGGTCTTAGCATCAGTTTTGGCGTAGTACTTTTGGTGATTGGCCTATATGTGCTACATCGGTTTATCAAAAGGAGAAGGGAGATAAAGCGTAGAGCGAAATTCTTCAAGCGTAATGGTGGGTTGTTGTTGCAGCAACAGTTGTCATCTAATGAAGGGATTCTAGAGAAAACAAAGATATTCACCACAAGTGAATTAGACAAGGCAACTGACAGCTTCAACGAAAATCGGATATTGGGTCAAGGTGGTCAAGGGACTGTTTATAAAGGTATGTTAGTTGATGGAAGAATTGTTGCAATCAAAAAGGCCAAGTTGCTGGATGAAAGCCAGTTGGAGCAATTTATAAACGAGGTGGTGATTTTGTCTCAAATAAACCACAAAAACGTAGTCAAGATGTTGGGATGTTGTCTAGAGACTGAAGTTCCTCTTCTTGTTTACGAGTACATTCCTAATGGGACACTTTCGCAACATATTCATGAACCGGAAGATGATCTTGTCATAAGTTGGGAGATGTGTTTACAAATTGCATATGACACTGCAGCTGCTATAGCTTATCTACATTCATCTTCATCCTTCCCTATCTATCATAGGGATATCAAGTCTGCAAACATATTGTTGGACGAAAAACACAGAGCAAAAGTTTCTGACTTTGGATCTTCCAAGACCATTGCAATTGATCAAACACACTTGACCACTCTTGTCCAGGGTACATTGGGTTACCTGGATCCAGAATACTTCCAGACGTATCAGTTTACAGAAAAAAGTGATGTTTATAGTTTCGGGGTAGTCCTTTTGGAGATCTTGACTGGTAAGAAGTCAATCTATAGAGATGCAAGTACTATGGAGCAAAGGAACTTGGTGACAGAGTTTTTGCGTCTGATGCAAAATTCAGGGCTATCAAATATCTTGGACCCTGAAATTGTGAAACAGTCCAAAGAGGAAGAGCTGATTGTTGTTGCTGAACTTGCAAAATGCTGTGTAAGTTGGAGCGGAAAGGAAAGACCCACAATGAAGGAAGTGGCAATGACGATGGAGATGATTATCAAATCGCCTGCTCAAGCATCTTCATGGTACCAGCAAGGTTCCAGAGTCCCAGAAGAAGGAATCGCTGAGAATGCCATGACTGAAGCAGGTGAAGTGGAGTTCATGTCAAGCCCTCTTCCTGTTAGCTCATACATCCCTTTAAACATAGATGTGCAGCATCCTCTGCCTGACACCATATGAGTGAAAGGGTTTTGTCATAAGAAAAACAAGTTTCTTAGTGTATTTTGTGCAATATATATTTTGTATGTATAATTGTATCGCAATTAATGATTATTTGTGGTTCATATATTGTAATTTCAGTAAAATAAATGGGAGGTGTCAGCCGTCAGGCGTACACCAGTCAACTTTTGCTACTAAATTTTCAATATGAAGCACTTAGTCGACATTGTAATACAACTTTGAACCGTTCAGAGCATAAAATTATATTTTTTTGAAAACGAGATTGACCAATTGTTTAGTGTAGAAGTTTGAACGTAATATCAGCATATGTCATATTTGTGGCAATATAATTGAACTAAGAAATCAAAGAAAAAAAAACATCTGAAACTAGTTTCCCATTTTATGTGGAAAGCTATGAACCCAAAGCTGAAAATTCAACTCCAAATATGGTTACTACTAACACTAGTACCTCCATCTCTGAGAGTTGTGGCTGGTGGGGCAAAGCTTAATTGTGCAAATAACTGTGGGAATGTGACTATCTATTATCCTTTCGGGATAGGTAAAGGTTGTTTCCTTGATGATTGGTATGAGATCGAGTGCAAGGAATCTCGGAAAAATAATTCAAAGAGATTCACTTCCATCAGCAAACCATTCTTATCCAAACTCCAAGTTGAGATCCTGGATTTAGGTGAAAATGGTGACGAACGGCTTTTGAGAGTGAAAATACCTCCCTTGAATGCGTGTACTACAGATACACAAAACCCGCAACTGAACAGTATCAACTTGATGGGAAGCCCTTTTAACTTCTCAACTTACCATAATGTTATCATTTTGGAGGGTTGTTCAGGGAGTGTGGTTCTGGTTAACCAAAGCAAGGCGAGTATGGCCGGGTGTGCAACTGTTTGCCATAGCAACAACAGTGAAATACCTGCAAACAGTTGCTATGGGGTTCAGTGTTGCAAAACACCGTTTCCTTCACCATCCAGTTATGTTTCTCCCCTTCAATTCTATCAGATTGATTTTAATCCCCTTGCTTCAGGTGAAGGCCAAGATTGCCTTGTGGCAACCATTATTGAAAAGTATTATGCGGATCAACATGTTGGAAAAATGTTGAGTTCTGATACAATCCCAGTTGTATTGTTATGGAGTTGGCCAAATGACTTTCATGTGTCTCACAATCCTCCTCATGCCACTTGTTACACCGATAATGATTTTGACCAAAATGATTTATCTTGTTTTTGTGAGGATAACTACGAGGGAAATCCTTATCACTCCGATGGATGCCATGGTACGAGTACTACTGTAATCTTATATTTCCCTAAGCGAGAATTGAGATCATCAAATTCATCTTATATTTTCAATATTGAATTTAAACAGCTCCAAAAGGATGTGAGGGATGCCGAGGACATTGTCTAAGGACTGCTGCAGGATATTATTGTGAAAACAGACCACTCTTAAACCTTGCAGCCATTGTTGGTAAGAATCATTTCATCTAACTTCTAGACTTCCTTTATTCGATCAGTCAATTGGATTCACTTTATTGCAGGACTTTGCAGTAGTTTTGGAATGCTACTTTTAGCTTTTTGTGTCTATGGGGTATATCGGTTCATCAAGAAGCGAAGGGAGATGAAGAGGAAGGCTAAATTCTTCAAGCACAACGGTGGTTTGTTGCTACAACAACAATTGTCACCGAGTGAAGGTGTTGTAGAGAGAACAAAGATATTCTCTGTTAGTGAATTGGAAAAAGCCACTGATAACTTCAATGAAAATCGTATACTGGGTCAAGGTGGTCAAGGGACTGTCTATAAAGGTATGTTAACTGATGCAAGTGTTGTTGCAATCAAGAAGTCCAAATTACTAGATGAAAGTCAGTTAGAACAGTTCATAAATGAGGTGGTTATTTTGTCTCGTCTAAATCATAGGCATGTTGTCAAGCTATTTGGATGTTGTCTTGAGACAGACGTTCCTCTTCTTGTTTATGAGTTTGTACCCAATGGAACTCTTTACAAGCATATCCATGATCCTGATGAAGATTTTTCCATTAGTTGGAAGATGCGTTTAAAAATTGCTGCAGATTCAGCTGGTGCTATTGCATATCTACATTCATTTTCATCAACTCCTATCTATCATAGGGATATCAAGTCGTCAAACCTATTGCTGGATGAAAAGTTTCGAGCAAAGGTTTCCGACTTTGGATCATCCAAGACCATTGCAATGGATCAAACTCACTTGACTACACTCGTCCAAGGAACAATGGGGTATCTGGACCCGGAGTATTTCCAATCGTATCAATTTACAGAGAAGAGTGATGTTTATAGCTTTGGGGTTGTTCTGATAGAGCTTCTGACTAGCAGGAAGCCAATCTATAGGGATGCAAGTACTATGGAGCAAAAGAATTTAGTAACTGAGTTTTTATTTTTAATGCAAAATTCAAGATTGTCCGACATATTGGACCCTAATGTATTGTTGGAGGCCAAGGAGGATGAGCTGAAATCCTTTGTTGAGCTGGCAAAGCGTTGCATTAGTTGGAGCGGAAAGTTGAGACCTACTATGAAAGAAGTGGCAATGACACTCGAGATGATCATGAAATCTCCATCACAAGTTTCTAATTGGTACCAACAACAAGAAGCTTTCCCAATCCAATATGCAACATATGATGAGTTTGATATGGCTGGTATAAGTGATACGGAGTTCATGTCAACTACACTCCCTGCTGGTGCTGCTACTCCCCCAGACTCTGATAATCGTCCACTTCTGCTTGATTCCATCTGATCTTTGATCTTCAAAAGATAGATTGATGAAAATTTGGGTCATGAAAATCAATGATTCTTCAGAGATACTATTCCTGTACAGCGCCATCTGTCATGTTTGGTTTCATCTGATCCAGTTGTTGTTATCTTTTATTTTGTTTCGCCTATGGGTTCATTTTACCCAAAACTTGAAACTAGTAATTGTTAGCTGTTTTTACCAGAAAGTTGGCTTGGGTAAGATTGTGTTGTGAAAAGGTGTCTGAGATGCAACTATATGTTGTATGTATATAGCAGTTGTGCAACTTATGTAACAGTAACAGCTACACAGCTATAATCATTGTTAGAGTGCACAAACACCAACTTGTGAACTTTGACCAAGAGTGACTTTTACGAGAAAGTTGGCTTAGAGAAGTTCATGCATATCCAATGAATAGAAGGTAGAACTGTACAAGTACAATCCTAAGGGGTATTCGTCCCTAACCAGTTACATTCATGTATGTCTTGCTCGGACACTCTGAGCTAATATAGTCATGTTGTTAAACCATCGTTGTTCAACGTCATGTTTTGCTCTGTTCTGGATTTAGTTCTGAATATTGCAATCCAAGGGTTGTTTGGATATTACTTGTTGTCAGAAACTAAGCTTGAACCTTTCAGAAATTTGAGGTGACTGTTATTTTCTGCTTAAAATGGAAGTTAACTAAACCTGGTATTACCATCACTAAATTACTAATTTTTCGTATTTATTTGAAGGAAACCACCATTAAGTTGGCCTATTTACTGCATGCATAAATTCATCTCTTAAGTTTAAATTGGTATTTCTTGATTTACTGAAATACCTTTCTAGTTCCCCTCACCATTTTTGTCTTTTAATTTTCCATGAGCCTTTACTTTCGATCCCAGCTTGTTGTTTGGATTCATATAGACTCCCTGGTCATCTACATAAATGTCGTTATGAAATTGTAGTCGACACTTAAGACGACTAGATAGGAGTCTTATGTCATGAACAAGTGCAATGTCTACATACTAGAGAAGTGTTGAGTTTAAACCCATTTTAGATTATTCAGCTTGAAGAACTGTGGATGTAAACAAGTCAGGTAAATTAAGGCAGTTTCCTAAAAATTTATATTTTCAAGTGTACAGTTGCAAATATATTATACATGTTTTTCTTGCCTGACAAACTCACAGTGTGCAATCTGCTAAGAAGTTTGGCATGAAATAACCCCCTTACTGTGCAATCAATAAAGAAGCTTTTATATGCATCCTTATGCGCACAAAACTCACATATCATCTCAGGATTCTCAGCATAATTGTCTAACAATCATGGGCAAAGAATGTGTTCCATTAGCAATCCTGAATATTTATTGGTATAAATATATTGGGGAATTCTTGGTTTAATGAATCATATGAAAGTTTCTCATTTGTTTGCTTGATGACTTTGTACATTTGCCGACTTTATGGCCACTTGATACACTAGGTGTTGTCGAATTTCTTTTCGTATCATGAAAAAGAAAATATGAGAACCAAAAAAAAAACATGTGAGATTGATTTTATATTTCGAAATTAGAATAAACAAAATTGTATTCCCTGTATCGCTCAAGGAAGGTTTTATTTTAGAAGTGTACACAAATCCTAAAAATTCCGAATCCGTTCCGATCTTATTTGATTCCGTCCCGAACTTGATGTGATTTCACCCAAAAAATTGCAATTCGATCTCACGACGTCTCAACAAAAATTTCGGAAAAGGATGTGGATCTTATCTTTTTCCAGTATGCTCATCCCATCGTTCATATAATTAAACTTTTAATTTAAAATTAAATAAATTATAACTATAAATTAATAATCTCAACCTTTAATTTCTTACCCTAAGATTGTTGTTAGAAATCAAACCTCTCAATTCTTGTTGTTTTGTAATATCGTCATCTTCTCAAAATAGGATTGTTGTTAGAAATCAAACCTCTCAATTCTTGTTGTTTTATAATATCGTCATCTTCTCAAAATATAGGGCTCCAACTTCGACTTAATCGTTCTTCACTCTTGCACTTGTTTATGTTATATTTTAACAACTGAATTTCTGCTCCACCATCTCAAACAAGGTTGTATCCATTTTATAGCTTATGCTTCATCGATTCTTCACATCATACTAGTCAGTATTGGTTCCGTCTCGATCTCAATTGGGATAATAGCCGGATCAAGATGACCTCGATATTGACTCATCTCAGGCCTGACCCTAGTTTATTCGATGAGAGAGGCGACGACAATGGATCGGGTGGCGGGTGGATGACCTGACCGCCATTCAATCCATCACCTAAAAATTGTCCACCCGACTCACAACCCGCATCAAATCCAGCTGCATCCAACGGATGAATCGGGTGGATCGGGTGAGATTTCGGGTGTTCTCACCTTATTTATAAATTAATAAAAAGTCAAATATTTTACTGAAAATCAAGAGCATACTTAAATTCAACTAAAAATAAAATAATATTGTACAATAATATCAAGTACAACACTATAACCAAACAAAATCCAACATAAAACAAATTATAACGATTGAATAATAAGGATCAAAATATAGTAGGAATTGAAATGAATTAGAAAATAAAATATAGGATTTAATTTAATATAGTTTATATAGTAATAGGGCTGGCAAAACATGACCTGACCCGTGAAACTAGCTCGAAGAACCCAAACTCGAATCCGACTTGGACACGGAAATCTTTGCAAAAAAAAAGAGAGTATCCGGAACTGATCTGTTTGAAACTAATATAAACCAAAATTATAATTGACTAGAATGGTCAAACCCTAAAATGAACCGGACCTAATAAAACCCGAGTAGAATAACCCAATAGTCTAGAGTAACCCAATCTAAAATGATCCAATAGCCCGGAGTAACCCGACCTCAAATGACCCGATAACCCAAAGTAACTCTATCCAAAATTACCCGATAGGTTGAAGTACCCGATCCGAAATTAATTGATAACCCGAAAAAATCCAACCTAAAGTAACATCACCCAAAATGACCCGTCATCCCCGACGGAGATAACCCGGAAAAAAAAATGATTGATAATGTGAAGTAGATTGATGTGGTAGGAATTATTAAATAAACTAGTTCATTGCCCGCACTTGTGCGGTTTTATTTAAACAATTTTATTATAATGGTTATGTATTAGGTATTGAATATTAATCTTAAAAATATGATTGTATTAAAAATATGATTTTTTATATATAAAATCTTAACAATATTTTTAACAAATAAAACGTTATTAAAATATTATACTTAAACATAGTCAAAACACCACAAAAAAAAAGTATGATTTGTTTAATCTTCAAATCCTTTATTTATAAAAGTTCTCAAACTGTCATTCTCACTTATAATCGATATGGGATGGCAAAATCGTTGAAATCATTTGATCAACGACCCATATAATAGAATATCCAATAGGAATAAAAATTATACTTGACCTTAACCAAACTGAAAATATTTAAGGACCCACAAAAGTGTAACAGTAGGTCAATGACCCATATGACATATATTAATCCGTTATAAATAAAAATAATACTTGAACTTAGTCAAAAGGCCAAAAAATTGTCTGATTTGTTTAATTTTTAAATCGATCACGATGTGAGATAGCAAAATCGTTGGTCAACGACACTTATAACGGATATTAACCCGTTATGAATAAAAATTATACTTGAACTTAGCCAAAAGGCCAAAAATGTATGATTTGTTTAATCTATTTATACATATACTCAAACTATCAATTTACATATATATATATATAGTCGAAGTGGGATAACAAAATCTGAAAAATATTTAACGACCCACAAAAAGTAGGTCAATAACTCATGTAACGGATATAAATGCGTTATGATTAAAAATTATACTTGAACTTAGCCAAAAAGGCGAATAAATTTATGATTTGTTTAATTTTCAAACCCTCAATTTATATAAATTCTCAAGTTACCAGTCTTACTAAGGCCAAAATAGTTGGTTGACCCACAACGAATATTAATTCGTTATGAATAAAATTATACTTGTTTAAACCCTATTTATAGAAGTTCTCAAATTATTAGATGTGTGATAGCAAAATTTAACGACCCACAACGAATATTAATTCTCAGATGTGGGATACTAATCCGTTATTATAAAAATTATACTTCAACTTAGCCAAAAGGCCAAGAAATGTATGATTTGTTTAATATTCAAAATCTCTATTTATACATATACTCAAACTATCAACTTTACATATATATATATATATAGTCGATGTGGGATAACAAAATCTGAAAAATATTTAACGACCCACAAAAAATAGGTCAATAACTCATGTAACGGATATTAATTCGTTATGAATAAAAATTATATTTGATATTAGCCAAAAAGGCGAATAAATTTATGATTTGTTTAATTTTCAAATCATCAATTTATATAAATTCTCAATTTACCAGCCTTACTAAGGCCAAAATAGTTGGTTGACCCACAACGTGTAACACCCCAAATCCGTAGGACTCGAGGTGCTACTGGACTAGGATCTCACAATGGATCTTGGCCCTAGTCTGACAACAAGTTTACTGAATCTTACAACAAGGCACTGATAGATTTTATAAAAAAAACATAAAACTGATGTATATATATATACATATCAAAAGGTAATACAGAGTACTGCTGAGTACAAAGTCAAAACATAAATCCGTACAACGTAACTAACCCATATACCACGATATCGCCCAGTGTACGGAACCCTAAGCAGATCACCCCTCCGGATCACTCTGCAACTCTCCTAACCTGCAAAGAATCTATAACACGGTATAAAACCGTTAGCTAACCATACACATATATAAGAAGATGCTAGAGCACAAACACACATCAGAAATTATAACATATCAACATGCTTTCACACATTTACCCGGTTTATTATCTCTAATAAGTCCAATCACTTAAATAATATATATGCATATGAATATATGTGACACGAGGTATGTATATAACCCTCGCCTCTGCGTGCAATAGCTAGCTGGAGTGGTATCAGCGCACCTTCCCGTATACCATGAGGAGTGGTCAGTGCCCTTCCCGTATACCAGGTCTAACTAGCTTACAGAGAACTTCCCAAACTCCACTACGGGATGAAAGGTAAGTTGTCACAGCCACTACAATGGGCGGTCAATATAACATAGGTCAGTAATGAATCATATCGCATGCTATAAAGCATATAACAAACACCACTCAAGCATACATCCAATATAAGGATAGTAGCTAAGTAAGTCCTATGGACTTACCTCAACCTCAGGAGTAATTCAACCACGATCAACTCTCAAACTGGTCCACTCCAAACCGGAGGACAACACGGCCTATACAAGGCATACATATATATATCAAACTCCTATCACACAAAGGGGTCACACCTAGACCCAAGGGATCATCCATAGGGATCATATCCAACTCGTAAACCTCAAAGCCCTAACCGGCATATCTATATCATACTCATCATCATCTGATACCTAGCATGGTACTAATTCCCTCATACTAGAAAAGGAAAGGATCTACACTACTCTAGGTAGATCCGGGACAAGACGCACCTGCGTGACAAAGGGACGCAGGGGCGGAGCAAGCAACCCGCAGGCGCGGTAGGGCTCAGCCGCAGGTGCGGTGACAAAGGTTGTAGGCAATGCAGGCACGGCGCGAGCGCTGCGGCACGGCTTCCGCAGGGGCGGCGACAGTGCAGAACGTAGCCCGCGAGTCTTCTTTCCCTCTTCACGTGATCAAATCACGTCTTCTCTCATCCAAAGTCATACACATGCATATACATACATATACTAGCATTAATCTATGATCAAACATCTAATCCTAAGCTAAGCAAAGGAAGAACAAGAATGAAGGAAGAGAAGGAAGGATGAAGAAGCAAGGAACTCACCAATACTGTTGGTCTAAGCAAGACAAGAGCACAACCACTATCTCAGCTGGCATCACAAGCTCAGCAAACATGCACACCATCAACCTTAACAAGGCCACAACACAAAATCTCTTCCAAACCCAAGGAAAAACAAGAACAAGATCAAGGAGGAAGCCAGAAGGACGTAGGAAGGATGGATATGAAGTGATGAAGAAGCCCTTGATCAGCTAAGGAAAAGAATAAGAGGAGGAAAGAATAAAGCACGGGTCAAAGGGTCAACAAAGCCGGCTGCAGCCGCCGGAAACCGCAGGGGCGGTTCCCTGAGCCGCAGGGGCGGCACAGAAGCCCACGGGGGCGGCTAGGCCAAATCTCGGCCAAGACAATCTCGGCTAAAGTCCAATCTCGGTCCGAAAGACTAAGGCTCTTACACAACGAATATTAATTCGTTCTGAATAAAATTATACTTGTTTAAACCCCTATTTATAGAAGTTCTCAAATTATTAGATGTGGGATAGCAAAATTTAACGACCCACAACGAATATTAATTCTCAGATGTGGGATACTAATCCGTTATTATAAAAATTATACTTCAACTTTGCTAAAAGGCCAAGAAATAGATGATTTGTTTAATCTTCAAACCCCTCTAAACTTTGCTAAAAGGCCAAGAAATAGATGATTTGTTTAATCTTCAAACCCCTCTATTTATACATGTTCTCAAACTATCAACCTTCCATTTAGTCGACGTGGGATATAAACGTGAAAAAAAAGTAACGTGAAATCGTTCAAAAAATTGTGTAATTTAAAATGAAAAGATTTGACGGCTAATTTTTTTAAAAAAAATTAATATAAAAGGAAGGAAATAAGAAATATATAGGGCGAGAATTATAATGTACAGGAGAAGTTTAAGTTTTATTATCAGCTATCGTAAAAGATTTGATGGCTAAAGATTTTACGGTTAATTTAATAATTTAGTAAAAAAAATTTTATGGTTTATTTTTAAATAAAAAAAATTTAGGAGAAAAATTATGAGGCCGCCACGTCAGCATGAAAAACGCCATGGAAGACCTTTGATGGCGTTTCTAAACATCGTCCCGTAACGCCCTTGTAAGTGACGTCATTAATGGAATAGACTTTTCACGGCGTTTAAAAAACGCCATGGAAAGTACATTTAATGGCGTTTAAAAAATGTCATGGATTATTGTTCATTTAGAAAAAATATAATAATAATTGATTGAATTATTTAAAAAATCAAAACGCTAAAAAATTAAATGATTTAACATGAATAATAATATTATGAAAATAAATAACTTATTAAGTATCAAATATAACTCATTAAGTATGAAACAATTGATCAGTATCAAGCATCAACAAATTTACATAGTCTATATAGATCTTGTTCCAGTCCATATAGATCTTGTTCCGGTCATTGATAGGAGAGTCCAAGAGGCTCCACAACTCTATAAGTTCACTTCCCAAATTTTGAATCTGACAGTGGAAACAAAAAATCAAGTAAATTGCACTTTGAATGTATTTTATAATCATTGACGAGTTAGTAACAAAGTTAATTAGTATGAGGCACTGTCATGGAATAAGAAAGCAATATGTGCAGTAAGAATAAACAAAGTACACAAATCCACCTTCGGCATATGTTGCTTAGCATAAAATCACCATTCAACCGTCATATTTGATCCCACATTGGACAACAGTTTAACACCATGCCCACTTTATCATTAGTAACACTGATAAAAAAAAAAAATGATATCTAGAACACCCCGTTAATTAGGCAGATTTTGCTTCTTTTTATTCTTTCTCTAGAAAGTACAGTATTTTTGGACATCTCATATTTTTTCTAGTGCAGATTGAGGTTATTGTTAACTAATTACACTTTTGTTCCTAGAAGAATTGGAAAAAATCAACAGGTACAAAAGAACATTTATCCAAGTCACAATAGAAGACTATGCAACAATGTCAACTTGTGCCTTCAGGCCAAATTTATCAAACACGAAGATCATACAGAATAATCTATATAAACTTGAGGATTGTACCTTTTGGAGCATGTACTGTTTTTCTTTCCTTAAAAAATCTTCCATTCCAAGCAGTTTAGAAAGGGTATCATTGCTAATGCTCTTGAATTGACCAAACCTCATTTAATAATTTTTTGAATTTCATTGACATCACAGTTGATAGCTTGTGAATAACACTAATATGATTGTTAACCTTCTGCAAAGGAAGAACCTGAAAATAAAGAGTAATTAGGATTTTAAAAACAAAAGTAGTAAAAATGGAGATGATGCGATAGCTAATTCATGGAAATTATATAACCTTAAAAGATGGAACATATTAGCACTAAAAGGAAGAAGGGAACCAAAAGAGAAAAGTACCTCCTCCTTCCTAAGGTCTTCGAGATGTGATTGCACTGTATCTCACAAGAGGGGATTCCTATTCTATTTCATGTTAAGATCGATAAAATCGATTGCATATAATCCGTGGTAGAAAAACAATCGAGGTCGTTTAATACGAAGAAAAATAAAACAATGCTAATAGAAGATACTACGGTTTCTTATACCTCAGACCAATTCTATAAATGCTAAATATGCGTCTAAGATTCAATAATCAGATAAAGACAAGTTGGAACTCAATAATATGATGATATTCCCAAAATCTATCGCAATGTGAACGAAGAAGAAGCAAAACTCACACTTTCTCAGGCGAGCAGCGGAGTAGGCGCAGGCAGAACAACTGCTCTTCTGAAGGTGGAAACTCCGGCGACCACAACGCATGCAAACAGGGAAGGTTGAAATGAGTTGCCAATTCTTGAAAATGCTTCCTTTAGATGAATTACTACCAAAGGTACTAAATAGGGAAGGTTAAATGAGGTTGCGATGAATTACTACCAAATAAGTTGCCAGTTTTCTGTTAGGAAGAGGATATTACCTCTTAGATGTATAAAGGTACTAAAGCAGATGATATGCCTATTCCATTGCCTGATAGAAACGACCAATCATCATTACCTCGAACATTCTTGACCTCATACTGTCAATGATCAAATTAATAGAGAAATTACCACTAGTTAATATCTAACAAAATGAATTACTACCAAAGATAAGCTCTGATTGTCAATGGAATCACAACTAGCTGAAAGGTCCTTGTTCTTCCAAACTTTTCAGCCAATGTTCCACTTGTGAATGAGCCCAAAAATGCACCAACAAGTATAGTGCTAACAACGCAACCTTGACAATTGCTAAAAATTTAGTCTCAGATCATAAAAGTTATTGTCAACAACATCGGTAAAGTGTGAGCATTTATAAAAGTTATTCATCATCCATGAAATGTATAGTTATATACCTTAAATACTCTTTTTTCACCAATTCCCATGGTAACTGACATACGGAAGAGAAAATAGATGCGTTCCAAAGAGCTCCTCTCGCAGCCATCACAGAGGATGCACCTACAAAATCATAATTCATTGGCTGTTAAAGAAAAAAAAGGTGATAACATTATAATCACACTTCTAGATATTAAGTAATTAGAAGGTTGATTTGAACACCATCATTATAGAATACCAAGCTAGTAGATTTGTCTCAAATAATTAGGACATGTGGTTTCAAAATAATGGTGTCAAGATTGACCATATGAGTATGCTAGAAATCAACTACAGAACAATTAGAACGCTCACACCAAAGGATGGATATTGAAGAACACCTGGCTAGCGGTTATTCGCCAAAAGCGCCCTATGAACCCTAGAATCGGTCTACTCTGAAACCCTCATCTAAACCTGATAAGTTTTCCAACAGAGGTACGGTTGTTCTCCTCTCCTTATTCCTCTCATCATCCATGACTTCCGACAACTTTGAACTCGAATTCTTCTACCCTACATATCAGATCTGAATCAACACAAACAAAGTAAAGTTACTTAAAAAAATCATGAATCTAAAACCGGCTCACCATGCTCGAAGAACGAAGGTCGAGAAGAGTGAACATAGGGAGAGAACAGCGAAGAGCGAACGGAGGGAGAGAACGGCGAAGAGCGAAAAGAGTAAGTAGTGAGCGATAACGAAGAATCTAAACTGCTCTACTTTTGCGTTAGGATGAGAAGGGTCACGCTGGTTTTTGTTTGGCTAGGCCGAGAAGGGTTTCTTTTATTTCGAGTTGCGTTAACACGATGGCGTTTTTAAACGCCCTCCATTTAACGACAACGACATGTTAGAAATGTCGTCCATTTAACGGCATGTTAGAAACGCCGTCCTTTTAATACGGATTTTTAAACTTCGTTTATTTAATGGCGTTTTACAAACGCCATTAAAGTGTAAGAGCCTTAGTTTTGGGAGCTAGTTTTGGCCTTAGCAGTCCCCACGGGTCTGTGAGGCCGCCCCTGCGGCTCCCCTGTTGTTCCGCCCCTGCGGCCAAGAAACCGCCCTTGCGGTTTCCGGCGGCTACAGCCGGTTTTGTCCTTTGACTAGTGCTTTTCCCTTTCCTTTGCCTTCTCCCTTAAGCTTTCCCTTAAGTGCCTGAGCAAGGGTTTCACTTTGTTCTTTAGTTTCCCACGATCTTTTTACTTCTCCTTCTCCTTCCCTTCAGTTTGATCTTGTGTATGAGTTTATCTTGAAGTTTACAAGAGAGTTTGAGATGGCTTTGATGCTATGGATGCTGGTGGTTGTTGTTACTGGGCTTGAGGCCAGCTAGTGTGTGTGTGACCGTTCCCTGCAGCCTTAGACCACAAGTGTGGTAAGGATCTTCTTATTCTCTTCTTCTTTTCTTGTTCTTTCTCCCTAGCTTAGGATTAGATATTTGCATAGATGTGTATTGATGTTTGTATGTGTATGTATATGTATGTGCTTGACCCTGGATGAGAGAAGACGTGGTTGATCACGAGAAGAGCTAAGGAGAAATCGCAGAACCGTTTCCTGCGTTGTCGCCGCCCCGCGGCCGAGAGTCACCGCCCCCGCGGCTACCGTGTCGCAGCACCTGCGTCGTGCCCGCGTTTGCCAGCGTCCCTTGTCACCGCTCCCGCGGCTACGTTCCGCCGCGGCCGCTTGCCTTTCGCCCCTGCGCCCCTTTGTCACGCAGGTGCGCTTTGTCCCGGGTCTACCTAGAGCTAGGTAGATCCTTTCCTTTCCTAGTATGAGCGGTAGTAGCATGCTAGGTACGAGTATGAGTTTAGAATGAGAGTGAGTACGGAATGGTTTATGCCGGTTATGGCTTTGAGGATTACGAGTTGGAATATGATCCTTATGGATCGCTTAGGTCTAGGTGTGACCCTTTGTGTGATAGGGGTTTGATATTTATGTATGCCTTGTATAGGCCGTGTTATCCTCCAGTTGGAGTGGACTGAGTTGAGGGTTGATCCAGTGAGACGTCTACGAGGTTGAGGTAAGTCCGTGAGACTTACTTAGTTGTCATTCCTTTATAGGATGTTGTGCATGAGTAGTGTTTGTTATATATTTATAGCATGCGTTATGATGGTTACCGACCTATGATGTATTGATTGCCCATTGTAGGGTTGTGACAACTTTTCCATTCATCCCGCTGGGAGTTGGGGGTTCTTTGTGGTCAGGCCAGACCTGGTAAACGGTTCGGGCACTCTCCATTCCCTTAGGGTACACGGGGAGGTGTTCCAGGCACCATTCCAGCCGGTTATAGTACCTAGAGGCGAGGGTTATATTCCTCGTGTCACTTATGTTTATATGGATATTTGTATATGAGTTGATTGCTGGACTTTATAAAGATAATGAACCGGGTAAATGTGTGAAAGCATGATGATGTGTTAAGATTTCTGATGTGTGTTTGTGCTCTAGCATATTCCTATATTTGTGTATGGTTAGATAACGGTTTCATACCGTGTTGTAGACACTTTGCAGGATAGGAGAACTGTAGAGTGATTCAGAGTGGGTGATCCGCTGAGGGCTCCGTACACTGGGGCGTTATCGGGGATATGGGTTCTTTTGTTGTACAGTACGGTTTTGTTTGTACTCAGCGGTACATTTTATTACATTTTATATATATATATATATATATATATATATATATATATATATATATATATATATATCAGTTTCATGTTTTGTTTTAATCTATCGGTGTCTTGTTGTAAGATCAGTGAAATTGTTGTCAGGCTAGGGTCAGGATCCATTGTGAGATCCTAGCCCAATAGCACTCCGAGTCCTACGGATTTGGGGTGTTACATAAAGATTCAAAAATTTTGAAAAAATCCATGGCGCTTTACAAACGCCGTGAAATCCATGACGTTTGTAAAACGCCAAAAAAAATTAGTGGAAAAAAAACCCGCGAAATTTTATGGCGTTTTACAAACGCCGTTGATTTCATAGCGTTTTAAAAACGCCATAGAAGTTTTTCACTCAATCAAATATGACGTTTGACCCATAAAACGCCATTAAAGTTATTTTTAACGGCATTTTTTTCCGAAACGCCATGGTTTAAACGCCATGAAAGGTCTAATATGTACTAGTGATTGATGTGGTAGTAATTATTAAATAAACTAGTTCATTGCCCGCACCTTGTGTGGTTTTTGTTTAAACAATTTTTATTATAATGGTTATGTATTAGGTATTGAATATTAATCTTAAAAATATGATTGTACTAAAAATATGATTTTTTTATATATAAAATTCTTAACAATATTTTTAACAAATAAAACGTTATTAAAATATTATACTTAAACATAGTCAAAACACCAAAAAAAATGTATGATTTGTTTAATCTTCAAATCCTTTATTTATAAAAGTTATCAAACTGTCATTCTTACTTATAATCGATATGGGATAGCAAAATCGTTGAAAACATTTGATCAACGACCCATATAACAAAATATCCAATAGGAATAAAAATTATACTTGACCTTAACCAAGCTGAAAATATTTAAGGACACACAAAATAGTAACAGTAGGTCTATGACCCATATAACATATATTAATCCGTTATAAATAAAAATAATACCAGAACTTAGTCAAAAGGCCAAAAAATTGTCTGATTTGTTTAATTTTTAATCGATCACGATGTGGGATAGCAAAATCGTTGGTCAACGACACTTATAACGGATATTAACCCGTTATGAATAAAAATTATACTTGAACATAGCCAAAATGCCAAGAAATGTATGATTTGTTTAATATTCAAAATCTCTATTTATACATATACTAAAACTATCAACTTTACATATATATATATATATATATATAGTCGATGTGGGATAACAAAATCTAAGAATATTTAACGACCCACAAAAAGTAGGTCAATAACTCATGTAACAGATATTAATTCGTTATGATTAAAAATTATACTTGAACTTAGCCAAAAAGGCGAATAAATTTATGATTTGTTTAATTTTCTAACCCTCAATTTATATAAATTCTCAAGTTACCAGTCTTACTAAGGCCAAAATAGTTGGTTGACCCACAACGAATATTAATTTGTTATGAATAAAATTATACTTGTTTAAACCCCTATTTATAGAAGTTCTCAAATTATTAGATGTGGGATAGCAAAATTTAACGACCCACAACGAATATTAATTCTCAGATGTGGGATACTAATCCGTTATTATAAAAATTATACTTCAACTTAGCCAAAAGGCCAAGAAATGTATGATTTGTTAATATTCAAAATCTCTATTTATACATATACCCAAACTATCAACTTTATATATATATAATTGTGGGATAACAAAATATGAAAATATTTAACGACCCACAAAAAGTAGGTCAATAACTCATGTAACGGATATAAATGCGTTATGATTATAAATTATACTTGAACTTTGCCAAAAAGGCGAATAAATTTATGATTTGTTTAATTTTGAAACCCTCAATTTATATAAATTCTCAAGTTACTAGTCTTACTAAGACCAAAATAGTTGGTTGACCCACAACGAATATTAATTCGTTATGAATAAAATTATACTTGTTTAAACCCCTATTTAAAGAAGTTCTCAAATTATTAGATGTGGGATAGCAAAATTTAACGACCCACAACGAATATTAATTCTCAGATGTGGGATACTAATCCGTTATTATAAAAATTATACTTCAACTTAGCCAAAAGGCCAAGAAATGTATGATTTGTTTAATATTCAAAATCTCTATTTATACATATACTCAAACTATCTGTAACCCCGGAAATTTTATTCCGGATTGAGAGCGTTTTATGGATCTTTCCCGAGTTTTTTTTTTTCTGTTTGGAATACATTCTCGTATATCCGAATTATTATTTTCGTAAAAACGTCGGAAAAGTTTCCCGAGTCGAAACTTTTCCGGTTTCGGTTTTCGGGTTACTTATTCCTATTTTTTATTATTTTTTATTTATTATTTTTTTTCTTTTTCTTTTTCCGTTCTTCTTTTTCCACGTCACCCGGGCCCACGCCAGCTGACGCCACGTCACCCGGGGCCACGCCACGCTGGTGCCTCTCCCTCTCCCGGGCCTGCCTAGCTCTCCTCTTCCTTCTCTTCTTTTACTCTTCTTTCCCGCTGCTTTTTCTTCTCTTTCTCCTTCTTTGTTCTTTCTTTTTGGAGCAACCCTACTACTGCCTACGCCCGCCCGCCTACCTCCGCCTGGCTAGGCTTGCAGTGCACCCCCCCGACCCCTCGTTCCCCTGCCCTCTGCTCTACGACACTCACCAAGCCTCCCTCTCCTCACTTGCACACAACTCAGCCTTTCCCTCCTCTCTCACCACCACACTCCATTCCCTCGCTCTCCATCTCTTCCCTCCCTCGGTAACACCTTCTCACAAGCACACCCGACCTCTCTTCTCTGGATCGAATCGCCGCCGGACGGAGGCTCGCCACTGGACCAGCACCGCCGGAGAAGAGCCTTTCCCCATGCTTGTCGCCCTCGTCGCCGTCGGACGAAGCTAACGACGCCCCCTGCATCCGTCTTCGTGACCGGGAAACGCCGCCAACACCACGCCACCAACACCGGAGAAGCCGACCACCCTGCAGCTTCCCTCCCCCGAGACTGAGCTCACCGCCAGCGGCCTCCATCCTCGCCTCTACTTATCCTTCTCTGTCGCCGGAGAACGGCCGCCACCGGGAGCCACCACCTACGGGAAAGACCGCCACCCGTCTGCAGCCGCAAAGGGAGCCCCTGCAGCCGCCTTCCTCCCGGCCGGAGCCCTTGCCGCGCCTGCGTCCCTCCCTGCCGCGGCCGCGGGCTGGTTCAACAGCCTTTTGGCATATTTAAAATCAGGCCCCCCTTCTTTTAGGTATAATTACACAAACCGCCCCAAAGTTCTATTTACAGATTTTAACCCGTATTATATGAAATTGCATTTTTGCCCTCTATTGGATTAATTACTGATATTGCCCCAAGGTATTAATTATAGAATATACCCCTATGTTTTAGGAAATGTATAATTGCCCCGGAAAATACGTTAGCGAGTTTTAACCTACGGAAATTATAAATGAGTTTTATATTAGGTTTCGATATAATATATTTGATGATCAATTTAGCGTATGGGATAAATTGTGTAGTTTGATGCTAGGTTCCGAAGCCCAATAAAAGCCACGAATCCATATCGATCTAGTTATGTGTTAGTAGTATCATGATAGGTTGGAACTAGCATAACTTAGAAGAAATGCCAAGTAGTGGCTTTTGGAACCTTAGGAGAATGTGATGAGCATGTTTGGACCTCGTTGGCTTTTACGTCATTATTGACGGTAATTATGGTAGACTCTAGGATGCAGTCCTAGAATGTGAGTCAAATGATCCTGCGTAGATCATTTGTGTAGAAGTCCTAAACTTCTTGAGTTGAGCGGGTTTTTATGGATACCTTGTTGTGAGCAGGTTGTGTACTTCTTCCCAAGGGAAGCGAGAGCGTTGTGTGAGTTAGCGTTTGGGACGAGGTAAGTCTCCGGACTTACTTAGCTCGTATTTTACGTATTAGCATTGATGTGTGCTTGGTGGTGTGTGTTTATGTTCTTGTTATAACATCTAAATCGGTAAATAGGACCACCGACCTTATATTATTGTATGGCCCAAGTGTATGATAACGGGCGGTGACAATCTGTCTGACTCGGCGTTAGTCTAGGAGATTCTCAGCGACTAGCCCGGCGGGTGATATGGTCGGGTGCATCCGTACCATTCTTTGCCGGTAAGTAGGGACCGAGGCGAGACCATTGGGGTCTCGTGTCACAACAGAAGTTGAATTAGAACGGGATATGACTAAGAAATAAAAAGATAATAAACCGGACTTGTGTGATTTATGTTTTGTGTTATATATGTGTTTGTGCCTTCACCGCTTTTCTAATGCCTAGAATATTAGCTAACGGTTTTAAACCGTTTGTGTAGATGACTTGCAGGTTAGGGATGCCGCCGGGTGAGGCGGAGGAGTGGACAACCGGGGTCCCCGTACATTATAGGACGGGGATGTTTTTGGGTTACGTTTTCGTTTTGTGGTTCATGTTGTACGGTTTAAGTTTCATATTTTGGAGTTGTGTGTTTTGAGGACTCGGATGAGTTTCCAAGTTGTAGTTTCTTACTTTTTGGTTTCCGCATACATTAAAAACGTTTTGAAATTTCGCCTTTATTTGTGCCATGTTAAAAGGTCCGGTGAAATTATTGTCAAGCTAAGGGTCGGGACCCATTGTGAGGTCTCGCCCAGTAGCACCCCGAGTCCCGCGGATTTGGGGTGTTACACTATCAACTTTACATATATATAGTCGATGTGGGATAACAAAATCTGAAAATATTTAACGACCCACAAAAAGTAGGTCAATAACTCATGTAACGGATATTAATTCGTTATGAATAAAAATTATACTTGAACTTAGCAAAAAAGGTGAATAAATTTATGATTTGTTTAATTTTCAAACCCTCAATTTACCAGTCTTACTAAGGCCAAAATAGTTGGTTGACTCACAACGAATATTAATTCGTTATGAATAAAATTATACTTGTTTAAACCCCTATTTATAGAAGTTCTCAAATTATTAGATGTGGGATAGCAAAATTTAACGACCCACAACGAATATTAATTCTTAGATGTGGGATACTAATCCGTTATTATAAAAATTATACTTCAACTTAGTCAAAAGGCCAAGAAATAGATGATTTGTTTAATCTTCAAACCCCTCTATTTATACATGTTGTCAAACTATCAACCTTCCATTTAGTCGATACGGGATATAAACGTGAAAAAAAAGTAACGTGAAATCGTTCAAAAAATCTTATATATATATTATAGGAGTAGAACTCCGTGCCACGTATCGCGCAGAAAAATACTCACTGCCACGTTTCATTTAAGCAATTAACTACATCCCATTAAAATATTAATTAAGTTTATTCATTACAAAATTATTTAACGAAATATTAAAATCAAATCTTAATTAAATTCATCCTTCCAATCACCTTTTTTGTTACGTAATAACATATTAGAATCACATCCATAACAAATTTTAGCAGTTCAATTTTTTTTTAATTAAATCCACTTTTAACAATTAAATGTTACGGTTTCCATCCCTCCAATCACCTGTTTGGTTACATGAGATTGTGTTATTTCTTAAATTAATTTATATATAACAATTAATTTAACACCATATGCTACCAATGTACTATTTCTATTAATATATGAATCAATATAATAAGGGGGAGAAAAATCAAAAGATGAATTATTATACGGTTAGATATTTTATTAATGTATTATATAATATTATATGTAAAGTGTACAAATATTTATTACTTATTATCTACTCTATCTAATGACAAAAAAATAGTTTATATATAATCCCTTAAAGAAATATAATAACAAATAATATTTTTATCAAAATCCCGTGCAAGGCACGGGTAATATACTAGTTGTGTAATTTAAAATGAAAAGATTTGATGGCTAAATTTTTTTTTAAAAATTAATATAAAAGGAAGGAAATAAGAAATATATAGGATGAGAATTATAATGTACAAGGGAAGTTTAGGTTTTATTGTCAGCCAACGTAAAAGATTTGATGGCTAAAGATTTTACGGTTAATTTAATAATTTAGTAAAAAAGATTTTATGGTTTATTTTTAAATAAAAAAAATTTAGGAGAAAAATTATGAGGCCGCCACGTCAGCATTTTGACGGATGTTTTAGTAAAGTATATAGATTCTTCTCTTACATATATCATATGTTCATAATATGTTAAGTTTTCATATTTTATTTATTTTTATCTAACAAAATGAAAATTTATTATGGGGATTATTAGACGTACCGGTGAAAATCACTATTTGTCACCGTAACTACTCACTTCGCGTGCGTAGTTCACGGGTTTCCAACTACGCATATGGCATGCGTAGTTGGAGTCGGAGAAAAAATAAAAAAAAATTGAAAAAATTGAACTACGCACTTGGGGTGCGTAGTCGTAGTAAGCAAAAAAAGTTTTTATTTTTTATTTTTTATTTTATAATATTAACTACGACTACGCACCCCAAGTGCGTAGTTGGGTAAGTTCTCAACTACGCACGCGAAGTGCGTAGTTACGGTGTCAAATAGCAATTTTCACCGGTACGTTTAAAAATCACGTTTATTTAATTGGTATTAATTAGAAAATGAGTTTTGAGTTAAATTATATTTGTACATGATTTATCAGGAGAGAAAAAAATAGATATATATATATATATATATATATATATATATATATATATATATATATATATATATATTTATCTATAAATAGGGTAATGATAATTGTAATGATCACAATTTCATCCATCTTTAATATATGGTTTACCATATAAGATTTTATTTAATTCTAAAAATTCATTTTTTTAAATTAAGGTTTATTATACATGTTAAACACTAGAAGTCTATAGCGAGTTATTTTAATTCCTATTTTTATAGCTCGTTCATCTTAAATAAAAGACATGTATTGAATTTTTTTTTTTGTGTTTTCTTTTATTTTAGTAGTATAATTATTTACATCGTATTAGAGGGAAGATGAGCAACAAGTTGCACCACCAACTCTTTCTGAATTGCAAAATTAATTTTTCTAAAAATAACATCTGACGACCTAAAAGACATAACGTTACCGTGTAAAACCCGCTAAAATATCTAAGTTTCTCATTATTATAAAAAATGATGATAATAAATCATGAATTTATGATCATGATAATTATAACGGTCACTTGTATTAATATCTTTTGGCTTTAATATCTGGTTAACTATATAAGATTTTACTTTAATTCTACAAATTTATGTTTTTAACTTAAGGTTTATTATACAAATTAAATGCTATAAGTCTATAGCGAGTTGTTTAATTCTTATTCTTTTAACTCATGTGTGTTAAATATAAAACATGTATCGAAGTAGTAAAGATAAGTTTCTCAATAATATAAAAACGATGATTATAATAATGGAAATTACAAAGGACTTTATTTTGATTATGTCCTTCTGACTTAAATTTTATTTATTTATTTATTTATTTATTTTATATCTATGATAAATAAATTGAAAATACATGTCTGGATCAAACGGACTGGTAGGGTATTTGGACCAAACAGATTAGCCGGATTCAATTAATCAATCGGACATTTGAATTCAATTAAAGTCATTTTGCGATGATTATAATAATGGAAATTACAAGTACTTTATTTTGATTATGTCCTTCTGACTTTAAATTTTTATTTATTTATTTATTTATTTTATATCTATGATAAATAAATTGAGAATACATGTCCGGATCAAACGGACTGATAGGGTATTTGGACCAAACGGATTAGCCGGATTCAATTAATCAATCGGACATTTGAATTCAATTAAAGTACTGTCTTGGAGTTGGATAAGCAATCTTCCTGCTGACAACAGTTCACATGCCTATGTAGCCGAGATTATACTGACTCTTTAATCTGCCAATGTGATCTAGGCTATGATGGGAATCCTTATGTCTACAATGGATGTCAAGGTAAAAGCACTGACCTTCTGAGATTATCTTTTTTTGAACACCAATCAGTACAATCACATTTGAGTCTTGCTTATTTGATTTCCTGTCACTCAATTCATATTATATGTTTGATTATAAAACTTAGAAAGTTGATGATATTGATTTCTTTGCACTTAATCAGTTCCTGAAGATTGCAAAGGTTGTCGAGGATATTGTGATCAACGATTGGATATTCCTCATTCGTATTATTGTCGAAATAAACCACCACTGGGCCTAGCAGCCATTCTTGGTAAGTACAATGTCACCATTGTCTAATTCTTGACCTAATTATTTGAAAACATTGGTTTTTCTCTAAATATAAATGAGACAATGTTATGAATCAAAGTGGAAGTAAGACAATAATTTCTCAAAACAGAATAATGTTCAGTATTCCCTTATTGTAAGTGGCTCTGTAATTCCTCTAATCTAGATGAAATAAAACTACATTACAGATTTGAATTTTGGTTCTGAATTGTCTCTTTACACAGGTCTTAGCATCAGTTTTGGTATTCTACTTTTGGTGATTGGCGTCTATGGGTTATATGGATTTGTCAAAAGGAGAAGAGAGATGAAGCGAAGAGCTAAATTTTTCAAGCGCAATGGTAGTTTATTGTTGCAACAACAATTGTTGTCTAATGAAGGTATTCTAGAAAAGACAAAGATATTCACCACAAGTGATTTGGATAAGGCTACTGATCACTTCAATGAAAATAGGATATTGGGTCAAGGTGGTCAAGGGACTGTCTATAAAGGCATGTTGACAGATGGCAAAATTGTTGCAATTAAGAAGGCCAAATTACTGGATGAAAGCCAGTTGGAGCTATTTATAAACGAGGTGGTGATTTTGTCCCAAATTAACCACAAAAATGTGGTCAAGATGTTGGGATGTTGTCTAGAGACAGAAGTTCCTCTTCTTGTTTACGAGTACATTCCTAATGGGACACTTTCACAACATATCCATGAACCGGAAGATGATTTTGTCTTAAGTTGGGAGATGTGTTTAAGAATCGCATATGACACAGCAGCTGCTATTTCTTATTTACACTCATCTTCATCCTTCCCTATCTCTCATAGGGATATCAAGTCTTTAAATATATTGTTGGACGAAAAACACAGAGCAAAAGTTTCTGACTTTGGATCTTCCAAGACCATTGCGATTGATCAGACACACTTGACCACTCTTGTCCAGGGTACATTGGGTTACCTGGATCCAGAATACTTCCAAACGTATCAGTTCACAGAGAAAAGTGATGTGTATAGTTTCGGGGTAGTCCTTTTGGAGATCTTAACCGGTAAGAAGCCAATCTATAGAGATGCAAGTACTATGGAGCAAAAGATCTTGGTGACAGAGTTCTTGCTTCTGATGCAAAATTCTAGGTTATCAAATATCTTAGAACCTGAAATTGTGAAACAGTCGAAGGAGGAAGAGCTGATTATTGTTGCTGAACTTGCAAAATGTTGTGTTAGTTTGAGCGGAAAGGAAAGACCCACAATGAAGGAAGTGGCAATGACGGTGGAGATGATTATCAAATCGCCTGCTCAAGCATCTTCATGGTACCAGCAAGGTTCCGGAGTCCCAGATGAAGGATTTGCTGAAAATGCGATAAATGAAGTTAGTGATGTGAAGTTCATGTCAAGTCCAGTTCCCGCTCGCGCTGCCAGCCCCCTGTACACTGATGTGCAGCCTCTTCTGCCTGATACCATATGATAATTGATGACCCAAAAGAGTCCTAGGGGAAGAGTTTGGTCATAAGAAACCAGGTTTCCTCGAAAATGTTTTGTATACTCTTTATCAGATTTAATGACTGTTTGGTGAATTCTAGTTATTTTGTTGTTAAAATAAAATGATAATAAATGTGTTATAAATTGGCATCCGACTTGCGTTATATATAGGTTTGTGCTACGCACGAGTTAAAAATTATCTTACACACTGTTTTTATGTACAAAAGTGTTAGTTTTGTTTAATTATGGTAGTTTTGTATGTTGTGGTGATCTTGATCGATGTTAAAACTCTTTTATAATCTTTGATACATCGAAAACCTAGTTACTAATTATGGATCAAGTAGAGAGCACTTATTCCCCCTCTCTTATTGCTACGATATTTGTCCTAATTTCTCTATATCGGTCATCCGACCAATCTCAACAAATCCTCCAACTAGTTTCTTCTTCTTCTCTTTGCGATTTCTAATCTCGTTATCTCATTTTCTCTTGTTCGTGTTCTCGATCATTATAAATCTATCAAATTATATTATTGTTTTCCCTAAGTTCTATACTATTCTTATTACTATAATCGGGTGAGGTTCACGTTTCAACCCTCGTCAAGACCCGAACCCGGCAAAGTGGCAAACAATCAAGCCCTACACCATTTCTTACAAAATAAGCAAGTGACCCGGGCTTGGCCAAACCCAACATTCATTGTTTCTGCTAGAGACCCGATTAATTGTTAAACTCATTCTCTTGACTTACACTAATGATGTATCGGCCCAACATCACTGTTGCTGCTAGAGATCTGGACAATGGTTAAACTCAATGTCATTGATTCATTTTACACGCTCTTGAACAAACCCTTATTACATGCCTCAACAGACTCATCATGCCATACATTACAATGCATCAACATGCTAACACTTAGCCAATTTAATCATTTCTTATTATCATAGCATGATATAAAGTTGACGATTGAACATTTCGTGTTCCTTATACTGTTGAACAACAAATGTAATCACTGTGTGCAGATCAGGATACGTAAAAACCTGAACTAAGAAGAGATACAAGGTTAGTTAAAAAGTCCACAACACTATTAACTTGGTGGTATGCATGACTAAACCAATTTCTTAAGCGAAATTTCTGAGATAAGAAGTGAATGGGATGGATAAATTGTACATTTATGAGCCAAACTAAATAAAGCACTGAAGGTCAACAGTCAACTGTGCTCTTGTAGAATAAAATAAAATATGGAAACTTTGACCAATTCATTTTAGTTTGAATTTAATGGAATGATTATTTTAGTTTAAATGGGATGATTATTTTATTTTGTTTGAATTTAATGGCTTGTAGTAATGTTTAAATGATCAACTTTTAGAGCATAAACATCTATTGAAAGCAATGTGTTGAGATTTGACCAATTCATTAGTCTTGATGTGATAAATGGAAACTTAAGGTGGCTTCCCATATCAGACAATCATCTGCAGTTTTGAATTTCCATTCTAAGTGAAAAGCTATGAGCCCTAAACTGCTAGTAGAAATCCAAATATGCTTACTAATGATACTAGTACCTACAGTGGTTGTGTGGGGAAAGGCAAAGCCACCTATAGCAATGCCAGGTTGTACGGATAGCTGTGGGAATGTGAGTATCATTTACCCTTTTGGTATAGGTTCCAATTGTTCCTATGATGTCTGGTTTGAGATTGAGTGCAAGCCATTCTTATCAAGTGGCAAACCATTCTTATCCAAATTCGACGTTGAACTCGTTGATATAGTTGATGATCCATTAGTGCAGCCGCAAGTGATAGTGAAGATACCTCCCATGAATGTGTGCAGTGTGGAACCAAAAATCCATCAACTAAGTAGCATTGACTTTACCGGAAGCCCTTTCAACTTCTCAACGTTTATGAATGTATTCATGATGGAGGGTTGTCCAGGAAGCGCGGTTTTGGTGAACAAAGCAACCAAATTATGGCAGGATGTGGCACTGTTTGTCACAACGATAACAACACTACAATACTGGGAAACAGCTGTTATGGGGTTAAGTGTTGCCAAACATCCTTTTCTTCAGTTAATCCCTTTTCTGCTATTGAGTATTATCAGGTGGATTTCAACCCCCAGGCTTCAGATTGCCTTGTGGCCACCATTATAGAGACAAACTCAGTGAATCAGTATGTTGGAAAACTGTCTACTTCTGATTCAATCCCAGTTGTATTGTTATGGAATTGGCCAAACGACTTTCATCTGTCGAACGTTCGTCCCCATGCCGGTTGCATCTATGGGACATACTACACCTACTGCTCTTGTGATGCTTTCTATGAGGGGAATCCTTACTTCCCCAATGGATGTCAAGGTAACACTTATTTACTTAAAAGAGCCTTCAAATGATCAAATTTTATCCTGCATGATGTCATGTCTTCTTGATGTTTAAATAGCCCCCAAAGGATGTGAGGGCTGTCAAGGAATTTGCAAAAGTAAGCAGGATGGCTCAGGTTATTATTGCCAAAACAGACCACTCTTGAATCTTGCAGCCATCCTTGGTGAGAGCTAGACTTTATTTGATTTCTTTTCATCCATTTGTCAACGATATTGCTCACTTATTATTATGCAGGACTTGGCAATAGTTTTGGAGTGCTACTTTTGGCAGCTTGCTTCTATGGGATGTATCAGTTCATCAAGAGGAGAAGGGAGATGAATAAAAGGGATAAGTTCTTCAAGCGTAATGGCGGGTTGTTGTTACAACAACAATTGTCACCAAATCAAGGCATAGTAGAGAGTACAAAGGTATTCAGTATAATTGAATTGGACAAAGCCACAAATCATTCCAATGAAAATCGTATACTGGGTCAAGGTGGTCAAGGGACTGTCTATAAGGGTATGTTGACAGATGCAACTATTGTTGCAATTAAGAAGTCCAAGTTACTAGATGAAAGTCAGTTAGAGCAGTTCATAAACGAGGTGGTTATATTGTCACGAGTAAACCACAGGCATGTTGTCAAGCTATTTGGATGTTGTCTTGAGACAGAAGTCCCTCTTCTTGTTTATGAGTTTGTTCCCAATGGAACCCTTTACGAGCATATCCATGACCCAGATGAAGATTTTTCTATTAGTTGGAAAATGCGTTTGAAAATTGCTGCAGATTCAGCTGGTGCTGTTGCATATTTACATTCATTTTCATCCATTCCTATTTATCATAGGGATATTAAGTCTTCAAATATATTGTTGGATGAGAAATACAGAGCTAAGGTTTCTGACTATGGAGTAATGTCATCAAATATCAAGTTTCTTGAGAGAAATATTATTAAGTGTATTGTTGATACAATGTGTCTGTATGATTAGCTGATGAATGTAAGCTATTATGATTAGCTGATGAATGTAAGCTATTGATTTTGTTGTGAAATAAATAATGGAAAGATTTTTTTTTTGTTTCTAGTCTGGTTTGGTTTGGTTCGGTTCGCCTATGGATTCATTTGAACCGGTCTTTATATTTGCTTATAATGTTGATTCGCGCAAAAGGATTAATATTATCTTCCCAAATCTTAGCTTCTCTCAAATCCTCTCGTTTGCTTCCTATTAGATCATTCTCGATTTAGAATCTAGATCCCTCTCAATCCTAGTTCCTGTATAAGCTTCTGTGTTGAACTGCATCAACGACTGGCTTGCAAATCTTTGATTAGATCAAATTGAAATCGTTTGTTACCCCTCTCTCCCCCTTGGTTGGTTAAAGCTGGAATTCTTTATTAGTTCTTGGCACACTAATTAAGAACATCTGCAACTTGATGTCAAAGATCTGGTGCTTTGGGTGATAAGTAGACTGATTTTGGTAGAATCGATTTTGACCAGGTAATTTTATAAACCCTCTCTCCCTATTATTTTGTACTTTGTCTAAACCTAATTTCTTCTGTAAAATTGAAACTTAATCCGAAAACGGTTTGGGGTAATCGCACCTACCAATTTGATATAACTCCATACACGAAGCCACGAAGGTTAAGGTTTCAAGTCTTTTGTTCTTTTTCCTTGCTTTAAGCTTAATTGACTAATTACTCTTCCATTTACCCATCTGACGAATTACTGTGTTTATAAAGTATAAAAAGTGCTGCATAGTTGTTGAAAAGTGCTGCATAGTTATTGATCATACATCTATAGAGCTTCATTGGTAAACGACTTTCTTATTTGAAGTTAGAACATAACAAAGTGGAGTTCTTCTAATTTGTTAATTTATTACTTTATCATCCTGATGCAGGGGTGAGAGGATGAGATCATGAGATGATGGTGGCTGTTGTACTGGAAGAACACTGCATAAATTGATGCGGAAAACTGAGGCCGACAATGAAAGAAGTGGCAATGCCATTAGATATCTCCAATGGCAACGCTACTTCTTTCATTGTTGGCCTGAATTTTCAAGTGTCTACTTGGTCCCAGTGGAAGGATTTGATGCATCGCCCATGCTTAAGATAAGTTATTATGAGCATCTAATTCTACTTCTATAAGATATTTGACAATCAGTAGTAGTGATTGTTTTGAAGTGCAATATAATTGTACTTTTTCACTGAGATGGAAAACCAGAGAGCTTATCTTACGTTCTTGAAATGGTGAATGAAATGTTATATGATGAAACATGAAACTCTAAGTAAAGGAGATTTTTTTCCAGCAAATGAATGGAAAGTGATTGCAGGCTGATATAAGTGCAATCAAGTTCCTGTTGTTTTGTTTCATATGAATTTGAGTTCCTTTAGAATGCAGAGTGATCCTAACTGTGTTCAGAATAAAGGGAGTTCTTCACCTGATCACAGACCATGCTCTATCCTTGCAGCAATTTGATGTAAGAACAGTTAAGGTAACAAATGCTATTTTCCGCTATATTGAATTGTGGATTTTCATGCATCCGTTACCGGTAAAGAAGAAGTGATAGCTAGCCGAAATGGATGTTATTTCACTTATTTGTAAATTGTAATTTTATGTCCGTCAAATTAGCAAATTCCATAGCTGAAATTGTATGCATAATGTATTACATATATTTTATATGATAATAGAAACATGAAAAGAGTGTATTTTATTTCCATTCCTCTTTATGAAGAGTAAACTAGTTTATTGCTCATGTTGTGCAGGGACTGCTCCTTAGTGATGACATTGACTGCTCCTTTGTAATTATTCTGGGTAGATCCGGGAAGCTGATTGTGAGGACGATCAGTTTGTCGAGCCACTTCACTCTCTAGCATTTTATGATTCTTAGCAAGAGGCCGAGACTGAGAGTATCAACTGTAGTAGCTAATCCCCGACCGTATCTTGTAAGGTCGAATGCTTGACAAGCGGATATCTCATGACATGCACGCCTACACATTGTACCGTGATAAGGTCGGTCACACCACACATAGTATCTAACTTACCACGAATATTAGCGAAGATATATGTGATGGAATATTTAGATATAGGTTGATTAGAATAATAATGATATTACTCTCATCCCCAATGGTGAAGTGGTATAGTTCTGTTCATACAAGCGTTAGTGGAGAGGATAACATAACTTAAGAGAGGTGAACAAAATAGATTACTCTCATCCCCAAGGTCCAGGATGCAACAACCATGAATGACTACATACCTATCAGTTTGTGTAGTTTACAAAATGGCATCTAAAGTCCTTGCAAATCGAATAAAGATAATTGTGTCATGTGAACAAAGCTCTTTCACTGTAGGAAGATTAATGGCAGATAACGCAATTGAAAAACAAGAGAACAAGTGAGGTGGGTGAAATGACACTAAAAAACTCGACATGAGCAAAGTATATGATAGAATTAAGTAGATATTCCTAAAGAAGGTGATGGAACAATTTAGGTTTGTTGACTTGTGGATTGACAAAATCATGGATTGTGTAATGTCTACTTCGTCCACTTTCAACCTGAATGGGGAGCACAAAGGGAAGGTAACTCCATCTAAAGGCTTGAGACAAGGAGACCCAGTTTCACCTCTTCTGTTCATTTTTTGTACCGAAGTGTTTTCTAGCCTTATAAAGCAGGAGGTGAGAAATGGAAGGATTCATGCAATTCAGGTAAGTAGAGATGCGTCTTGTATTTCACAATTATTTATTTTTTTATTGATGATTGTTTAGTCTTTGCAAGAGTAAACCTTCAAGAGAGCTCGATAATTAGATTAATTGCTGATGTGATCGATAGATACGAAAGAGATTTTGGACTACAAAAAAAAATAAATTATACAAAATCCGAGGTTTCGGGCTTGCTTGGAGTAAAGCAAGTGTCCAAGCACAGCAAATTCATGAATAGAATCGAAAGGAAACTACAGAGATGGAAGGAGAAGATGTTGTCGCAAACCAGAAAGGAGGTTTTGCCCAAATCAGTCATTCAAAGTATTCCGACTTTTATGATAAGCGGGTTCAAACTACTGGATGGATTGAGGGTCAAACTATCGGATGGATTGATTGATGACATACAAGCTATGATGGTGAGATTCTGGTGGGGAACAACAAAGGGTAAGAAGTGGATTCATAAGAAGAAATGGGGAGCTCTTTGCATGCCAAAAAAACTCAGGGAATGGGTTTTAGAGACCTTATGATATATAATAATACACTATTCGGGAAACAAGGTTGGAGACTTATGACTAATATTGATTCGTTAGCTCGCGAGGTACTACACGCTTGTTACTTTAAGGGAGAGAATTTCAATCTGTCAATCTTGGGTAGCAATCCCAACTACTCTTGGAGATCTGGGGTGCTAAGGAGCTACTATACTTAGGCACGGGCTTGGACCGTTAGCTTGTAGGTATGCTTACCTACAGGCTAATGATCCGGTCCGGCCTACAATACTACGGCTGGATTAGCTCCGGTCCTGTCCGGCTTACAATACTACGGACTGGATTAGCTCCGTTTCAGCCCACAATACTACGGGCCGGTCTGAACCGTTTGCACATCCTTGGGTAGGACAATTTATGGGTTGGGTGAGTCCATCTGTTTTGTGTATTAACGGTTTTCCGTTGCAAAGATATTCCAATTAAAAAACTGAAAATGAACAAAAAATCACAACCTGGCAGAAAGGAGAAGACAGAGAACAAAATGATGGGCATGGGCATAACTCGACTTACAATTAAGCAATCACTAAAAACTTCAGAATGAAATATATCATATCGAATTAAACAATAACAAATTCCAGGTTACCCATCTGCTAGATTTCAGATATCTGATCACAAGAGTAAAAGCATAGCAACAGTATAAACTAAAATACAAATTCGAAAAGGGATTACTTTTTAATGTAGAATCCGAGTCTTCGTCTTCTATAGTAGTAAAAAGGATGTACCTGCTTCTCCCAAAAGCCATAACACCACAACTTACCATGTCTCAACTATGCCACAGCAGGCATGTCCTTGAGCCAAGCATCCAGGGGCTTACCGATTGAGTACACAATAAACCCGATCTTCCTTAGCTTCTCAGCATCTACCACATTCCTACCATCGAACACAAACGCAGGTTTTTGCATGTTGTCGAAAATTTTCTGGAAATCGAGTGTCTTGAACTCGTCCCACTCGGTGAGGATGCATAGGCCATGAGCATCCTTGGTGGCAGTGTATGCATCCCAAGCACAAGTGACTTGTTTTTTGGTGGTGGGGCTACATGGCTGAAGATGAGCCGGGTGATCCCACTCGAACTTGTTCATTGTTAGATCCCTTTGGATCTGATCCTCTGTGACTTGTGGATCATAGATGCTGAGCTTAGCTTTGTCACCCAAAAGTCCCTTGCAGACATCAATAGCTGGGGTCTCTCTGGTGTCACCGGTGTCTTTCTTGAAGGCAAACCCGAGAATTGCAATTTTCTTGTTGGCTACCGTATTAAACATGGATGCAACAACCCGGTTTACAAACCGGCTCTTTTGGTAGTCATTTAGTTGGATGACTTGCTTCCAATAGTTGGCCACTTCAGGAAGACCGTTGCACTCGCAAATGTAGACCAAGTTTAGGATATCCTTTTGGAAGCAAGATCCACCAAACCCAACACTAGCGTTCAGAAACTTGTGGCCGATTCTAGTGTCCTTGCCAACTGCGTGAGATACTTCTGTGACATCAGCACCAGTTGCCTCACATAGAGCTGACATGGCATTAACAGAGGAAATTCTCTGTGCCAAGAAGGCATTAGCTGCAAGTTTGGAGAGCTCAGCGGACCAAAGATTTGTGCAGATGATTTGGTCTTCAGGCACCCAATGGGCATATACATCTTTTAGTGCCTTTACGGCCGCAATGCCTTCAGGGGTCTCCCTACCACCAATGAGAACCCTGTCAGGATTGAAGAGATCAGCGATTGCAGTACCCTCAGCAAGAAACTCAGGGTTTGAGAGGATTTGGAAAGAGATGCCCTTGCTGTTGTGGGTTAATATCTTTTCAATTGCCTCGGCTGTTTTGACAGGCACAGTTGATTTCTCAACCACAATCTTGTTGGACTTTGAAACATCAGCTATCATACGGGCTGCGCTCTCCCAGTATGTCAAGTCAGCTGCCTTGCCAGCACCCAACCCGCTGGTTTTGGTAGGGGTGTTAACGGACACAAAAACGATGTCTGCCTCGGCAACATGCTTCTCGACATCAGTGCTAAAGAAGAGGTTCCTCCCCCTGCATTGCTTCACCACATCATCAAGACCTGGCTCATAGATCGGGAGCTGGTCACTGTTCCAGGCATTGATCCTTGGCACAGAAATGTCAACAACAGCCACCTCAATTTCTGGGCATTTAAGCGCAATCACAGCCATCGTGGGGCCGCCGACGTAGCCGGCACCAATGCAACAGATCTTCACCATGTCTTCTTTCTCACCAGAAAAACCCTATCACGTTGGAAACCAAGATCAGAAAAGACCATCTTAAATTGATTAACATACTTACATCCATCAGATAGGGTGCCATCAGAGAAAATTATTAATCAGGGCGTATCTCATATCTTTTCATCAAGCACATGGTCAGTTCTTACAGTTAACTTTGAAAGAAATTTGTAAATCAGGCCCCCCACAATGACTACGAAGACCAAAAAAACTTTTGCTTTTGACCATCTGACTCTTAACTAAGATGATCTAAAAAATGTCAGCCCTTGTCAAATCCAATAAGGTAATGATTGAAAACCATATAAACTACAAAAAGGTCGTTTGGTTTTTCATTCTTCACAAAATTGCAAGACAACTAAGCAGATCAGATCTGGAAGTGAAAACAATTAAGCAGCAAAGGAATCAACCCGCACAGGCAATGACACCACATATGATCCACATAAACAAAGGATAACTACATTCAACAACCGCGATCCGCCATGAATCCAAATCTGAGATCAAAATTCACCACATGCAAATGAGGCATTCATAGCAAAGACGCATCAACGAAACTTCAACAGTAAAACTACACCAATACCACCAGATCTGACCACCTCTAGCGAAGTCAAAGCATGTTTAGGATTAGAGATTACGAAATCAGGAACAAAAAACCTCAAAGCTACACAGAAATGCGGTACCAAAGATCAATGTTAGGCAGCAAAAGATGGGCAGCAAAATGCAAAATTGAACTCTTGAAACCAGTGTACTTTCAAGAAATCAACACAAACTTGCAAGAACTGAAGATCTAGATTACAAAAAACACGAAATTCAGCACAAAAAGCGTCGAAGCTGCGGAGGAACAGATCAAGTAGCAACCAATGCAAAATTGAACGACTAAAACAAGTGAAGCGTTTTCTAAAGCAATGAACATTGAGGTGTATAAGATCTAGGGAGACGAAGCATAATTACCTGCTAATTATCGTTTAAAAAGTAGAAAGAACGACAGATCTGAGACCGAGACGACGAGAGATCGGCGAAAATGGAGGAACGAAGGTAGGACGGTGTTTGCACTTTGCAGGCGAGCAGGAGGTATTTATATGCAAAATGGGAATTTTGGGGTAAGAAATAAAGATTAGAAATCAATTAGACGTGTCGTTTGCTGAAAACGGTAAGAAAAAAAAAAGGATTGTAATTTTATAACAGAGAAATCCGGTTTGTACCCATATTTTGGATTTTTAGGATTTTACCAAACAGTTTTTTGGATGTTCGATTTACACCCTTCAGTTTTTAATTTTTTCCCATTTGTCCAACTCTGTCAAATACCTTTAACTTTTCTTTCACTTCCGTTAGTTTCTATACATTAAAAACAATAAAAGAAGAAAATAAATTAAAAAACCAAACAAAATAATTAAAAAAATAAAACAAAATAAAATACCCGACTCTCTCCCTCACGAAGACCATATATCTACTATCTAGAAGAACGCTCTCGAATGAAACTGATGGTGGTTCATTCTCTTTTGTTTACGAATCCACCAACGAAATTGTTGATATCTGGTCTCGATCGATTCAAAGTACCAACTGAAATTTCCCTTTATAAAATTTAAGGAAATTTCGGATGATGTATGGTTTGGGGTTTTTTTGAAATTTTCCTATTAGTTTATATACTATTCGGATGGTGCCTTTCAATTTTTATGAGAAATTCCGTTTGGTCTCCTCGTAGTTTTCTCTTTTTCGGTTGGAGCCTACCAAGTTTCGTTTTTCTGGTTGCTGTCCTTAGGGTTTTTTTTCCCATTTTATGCCCATTCTTATAAAAAAACTAGTTTTTTAAAAATTATCCGCCATGTATTAGTTCAAATAAAAAACGAAATTATAAGAAACTAAAATATGTTTATATGGCTTTCCCCTATTATATCTTCGCCTTACGTTGCTTTAGGAGGCATGAGGCAAGTAGTCGCATGTATTCGTTATTTTCTAATGTAGTTTGTACATCTCTCGCATCTATCTACAATGATATAGACAAATAGGTAAGGATTAATCTTCTCTAGCAAGTAGTCGGACTTGTGTGATTTATGTTTTGTGTTATGGATGTGTTTGTGCCTTCACCGCTTTTCTAATACCTAGAATATGACCTAACGGTTTAAAACCGTTGTGTAGATGACTTGCAGGTTAGGGATTCCGTCGAGTGAGGTGGAGGAGTGGGCAGCCGGGGTCTCCGTACATTATAGGACGGGGATGTTTTGAGTCAAGTTTCATGTTCTTGTTTATGGATGTTGTCATACGTTTAGACTTCGTATCAGATTATGTTGTTTTGAGGACTCGGCTAAGTTTCCAAGTTGTAGTTTCTTACTTTTCGGTTTCCGCATACATTAAAAACGTATTGAGTTTTCGCCTTTATTTGTGCCTTGTTGGAAGGTCCGGTGAAATTGTTGTCAGGCTAAGGGTCGGGACCCATTGTGAGGTCTCGCCCGTAGCACCCCGAGTCCCGCGGATTTGGGGTGTTACAGTCCAAGAAATGATTATACCCTCCTTGATGTGTTTGTCCAAGTGAAGAGAATAAGATCCAAGAGTCATCTCTTAATAAAGGTCAAATGTGGCAATTTATGTGTTTGAGTTTACTAAGAAAACTCTTGTATTTCTTGGATTTTCTTTTGATAAATCTTTGATATTTTTAGCACTTAATTCAGGAGTTTCTAGTCTGAGTTTTGTTGCTATATAAAGCCTTGTATCCTCCCATTGTAAGACAAGTCAAGTTCAATGAAGTGAGTTAGCCTTTGTGTTTTCAAAGTTGTTGTAAAAAACAAAATCCGAATTATAGGTGAGATGCTTAGTTTTCAAACCTCTAGGTGAGATGTTTAGGTGGTTATAAGATGAGAGCCGAGGAACGAAGGTTCGAGCCCCAAAGTAAAATTCCGAGGGTAGCTCGTTCGAGTTGAGGGATTCCCACAGTGAGAGACTGAGGGAATTTGCTCTTCATATCCAAAAACACAAAATTTAAAGAAAAAGAGTTCCATTTCCCAGTTCTTATCCGAGTGTGAACTTGTGCCGGTGGATCCTCGTGTTCGAAGTGAGTTCGATCACATCATGTAAAGTACGCTCTAGTATTTTTATCTCTATGTAAAACTAAATTGTCCTTAATGTGTATATATTTTAGAATCTTTGAGCAAATAACAATATCAACTAATTAATAATACACTAGCCTTAAATAAATTTCTACTAAATTATTCTCTACTAAATATGTATACACTACCTAAGTGGCTAAGTAAGATTTTGATAGTAACTAAAAAATAGAGGGACCATGTTTTGTCGTATTTTTTCAAAATTTTGATCAATTCGTGTTCTTTAAATGCCGATTTTTTAAAAAAAATTTGATTAGATTTCGATCGGCCTAGACACCACGTCATAAGCGACAAACTATATTTTAAAATTTTGATCAAATTCGTTTTCATATCTATATTTTGTTTTTATTTTGAAAACATTTTTCACAAAAAATTTTTAAAAAAATCTTTTTCTTAACAAAAAATTCTTAGTGGGAACGTTGTTTTTTTTTTTGTTTTTTTTTTTCCATAAAAGAGATTCGTTTTTATCTTTAATATTTTTTTCAACAAAACTTTGATCAGATTCGTATTCTAAAAATGACGATTTTTGTAAATTTATTTTTATCAGGTTTCGATCGACCTAAAACCATTTCATAAGCAGCAGACTATATTTATAGTTTTGATCAGATTTGTTTTTTTAAATAAATATATATATATATATATATGTAGTTTCTGTTTTTCTTTTCTTTTTTTTTTTTTACATTTTTCCTATCTTAATGATATTTTATTAAAAAATACATTAAATATATAAATATACTTGTGTACAAAGTGCGGACTGAACTAGTTGATATCTAAACATAAATGTCTTATATTCAAACATTTTTATTTTTTATTAAAAAATATATTTTATAAAGGTCTTGTATAGCACGACATGTTAAACTAGTATAGTAAAATACTTATAAAATATATTTCAATGAAATGACGTTCTACCATTTCAGTTTATTTTTTTTCTCTCCGCCTTTGTGATGAAAGTTTACCGTAGATACTGGGATATTTTCTGTTTCATTACCACCTTGCTTCCTCGTCTCATATGAAAGAAACAGAACATGAATTGCCACATGAAGTAGGTCTTTAGCAGGAAGAACTCATCGTGATTGAATAACTATTTCATGTATAAATTACGAGCGTAGTCACACTTGCCATCTCAACACAGTGTACACGAAATGGACTTAAAGCGCTTTACTCAATTCGATTGAAAGTTGTGTGTATGTTGAAAATGTATGGTCTTAAGTGTTAATCTAGACATGGGACCCTTCTCTCTCGTTTTCAAAGTGGTCGACAGGTGAACGAGCAACAACCCAGGTCTTTCTTGATCGTTTCTTTGTTCGGAAGCAAAGCAAGAGGCCACCAGCCAATTTCTTGAATCAAACTTGTGATGCAGATGTCTCTTTAGGAGTCAGTTGAGACCGTATTCAGGAAGCGGTTCACTTTATTGAATCAAACTTGTGACAATGCTTTACTAGATAGAAAGTATGATGATGAGTTCAAGAGTTTATGGTGTCCAAAGTGAGAGTATGGCCGGGGTCGATTGGAAAAGTGGTCGGTCGGAGACCTATATTTCCAGATTCATGAAAAATAACGAGAGTATATTTACGTTAGGAAAGAAACAAAACTTCAGGGGTTTAGGTGACCTTAATGTTCAGAAAATAACGAAGTGTGTCAAGATGTTTCATGTGAACGCATTGGTGGGATATATAATATATTGCTCGAATCGAGTTATGGTAGATGTATCATTACCTGCGATTGTAGGTTTGAGAGAGATAAAAATTCATATCAGTTAATGAAAACAAGATTTTTAGTACGAACTAGCTTAATTCTAGTGCCAAGTTTGGTTTAAACTAATCTATTATATTTATGATCCAATCGCGATAATAAGGTAAAAAAATTAATTATAAATAAATTTAAATTAGTAGAGTGAAATGAGGAATATGATCATCTTTATATATTACAATACTATATGTTTATAAAAATTTATGATAAAAATAGTTTTTTTTTTTATAAATATGATAAGTGGTAAATATGGTATAATTATGACATTAATATATATGATTCTCCGTAATTTCCATCTTGTCTAGAAAAATTTTGTCTAATATATATTTTAATTTCGTTTTTTCACAATATAGTATTTCCTAATATATATAATTTTAAATCTCAAATTAGTATACAGTACATATTAATATCTTCATTAATGTATAATTTTTTTTAAGAAATAATGAGGTGACATAACCTCAAGATGACATGTGGAAAAAATATGAGGTGACTTAATATAAAAATGACACGTGGCGAATTTAATGTAGTGATGACATGTGACAATATTCACTTCTGTTTTAGTATTATATAGTAGATTTTGGAATTGACTCGCAAAAAGTTATGTATAGTACGGAAGATTCGACTTTCAATTTATTAGCCATTAAAAAGATGTAATTAAAGAATAATCACTGACTGACTTACAAAAATGGTACTCCGCAAAGAGATGAAATATGATATCGACACAAAATATCACAATGAATTAATAAAAAAAAGAAGTAACATGAGAATAACTAAGTGGAAAAGATATACGAGTTTGTGTAGCTCTATAACATATGTCAGAAGGTGCCTGTTAATTAAGACATAAAATAAAATATGTAACTCCATGGAATGATTCTACCAAGTGATGAACATGATGTCCTATGCGAGGGTGTCTAATGAGGGTGGAAACGTGAGTCTTCGATATCGTAAATAATAATTTATAAGACTCAATTTTAATAAGAGAGTAAATATCGAACTCACGGAGAATGATGTAATAATTTGAGTTAGTAAATGTAATGTCGAACATCAAAAAAATAAGAATGGCGAAACATAATATATAAATTGAACACAAAAGGAAGATCAACGGAGAAAGCACAAATCAACCGGCCACATAGATCAAATCAACCGATATATCTTAGGTATAAGGTATGCGAAGATGTGAGAAAGACAGAATAATCGATAAAACAAGTACAAATTGACCGATTTATATGACATAGACCTATAAGAATCAAGAGAAGAAATATTCTTATAGGTTGATGGTTTAATCCATCACAAACAATCATGAAACGAAATGTTCACATATGTTAATAATAATGTTTCTAGAATATGAATTACCATAATTAAATGATAAAAATCTCAATTAATCATTGCATACAAATTATACAATCATGCTATGAAGGAGTTAATCATGAACAACACTCGGATCTTGTAGAAAATTATATAGATTCACGCAACTCCCGCATCTATCAATCAAACACCTTGAAGAACAAATATAACCAATATACATCCTGACACAACCCTCACATCTTGTCGGAATGATCATTGAACTACAATAATATTTGACATAATCAAGGAATAATGACAATCATAAATATCATAAAATCCAAACTTGCCAATTTTGTCGATAGGTTTTTAATTTTGTTTTGAAGAGAGCTACCCATCGGTCATCGGTAATAGTAGATCCAAGGGTGAGGCGATCCTGAATCATCCATTTCCCACCGAAACAAGTTCGCAATAATAAGCGGCAATGACTTGTCTTTGTTGTTCGGAACGGAGTTTAAGGATGAGATGACCATTGCCCAAAGAAAATAAATGTTCCTTGTCAACCGAACCCAACCCATAAATCTCGAATGATGTAGAAATAAGTAAGTTGGATCGATAGTTTGAATCGTTTAAACTACACGCGGTTGATACTAAGTTCTCACATTTAAAGTGGATATATTTTGAGTCAAGTATATGAGGTTGTGGGTTACCCCTCGTCTAGTCAATTTGGTTAAAAATGAAATCCTGCTAAACTTATGCATGTGTTTGGTTTGGACCTAACATACATGTGTATTCGTATGCACATGATCCCGACTCTACAGTCCTTCTATATCGGACTTCGACACGATAAAGACGATAAACATTGACCTAAAAATAAAACTCGATTTACGCTCACCACAAGAAGTGTTTTTCATGTTGCACTCCGTTCATAGTAATATACAAATCTATTCCATAGGAACTTATTCTTATTCTTACCATCATTGAGGGGATAACTAATAGTTTTATAAGTAAATAATCTTTGATACTTACATTTTTGAAGATATGAAACTCTTGCTTTATCCAACCGGCCAAAACGTACTTACTCTCAAGAATCAAGATAGTCATATGTGTATATTCGTATAGATGTGGGAAACATGGTTGTTATTAATTACAATTTCCTGACTGAAAGTGATCGACTTTAATAAAGACTAAATACCATCTTATATTAAAATTAAAGCTGATTAACAAACGTTGAAAAAAGTTTAACTCCACCTTCAGTTCACATACGTTTTCTACATCGGTTCCCACGTACGTGTTATTTGTTTATACATCATTCAGTAACTAAACTTCCTCCGATTTCTTTGCTTGTTGAAAATATGTGTGACTAATAATATTTGTTTTGACTAACCTAGCTTTATTCTCCACCAAAGATTCATCCTCTGTGGCTCTAATACTTTGTTTGACTATATTTAAAGCAAGCATGAACAACCATCGTTTTTATTATATTGATTAATGATTAAATAACTATACCGCGGTACCACACGTGTTATATATCCCAGCTGGTGTCAACAATTCCAATTCGATATTATCTATTTACATTAACATTTTTAAAGTTTGAGTTCTAATTTACTTTAGAATGATATATGTCCACTCTATTGTACGTAATATGAGAGTATACTTTAGAGAAAAAGTTTAAATGCATGTCCGTAGAGGATTATGTTATTATATCGATAATATTAGAATAATAAGTTTAATATAGAAAATTAGTGAACTATTTTTTTATATTGTCAATTGATTTTAAAATATAATCCTGTTAGATTTATGGATTGAATTCGGGTCTAATACACATATGCGTTCGGACCCACGTCATCAGAATCCTTCACCACCTTTATTTTCACTCACTTACATATTACAGACTATAGGGTAAAACTTGAGTAAAAGAGAATCGCAGTTTCTATGTCATGTGATCATCTTTATGAAAACATTGAGCATATTTTATTGAGAGAATTGGTTTAAATGAACATTTTTTTTGTAGCAGTAACAAAATTTTTTTTTCGGTGCTGAATCCTAGTTGAAAGTCCTCGCCTTTTACCAAATTTTAATAATTCATATATAATAATTGAAATGAAATATATATCCGAGTTATTATATTTAAAATTTAATATTAAAATGATACTCAAAACTTATGCTCAAATTTTAATAATAGGATATCAATACTTAAAAGGCGATATAGGAATTATTATATTTAAAATTGAATAACCGATTTTCATTACCTAAAACTTAAATGTACAAATTACATACAAAGTCTAGAAAGTCTAGAATGTCTAGAAGTTTACTTTATTAATTTGAATACAAAACAATCATTACATATCAAATAGCCCACCTATTTCTCATGTCTGTAAAGTATTTAATTATTATTTTCCATCTTGTAAAAAAGATGGATATCGAAAGATAGTCTTACAAAACGAAAAGAAAATTCATAAAAGATGACTGTGGAAGAAAGTTCCTTTGAGAAAGAATGTTTATTTGAAGTATTGGAATCACTCAAATTCAATACTTGTTTACATGGGATAAAATAATTTGTTTTCAAACTTACGCGGCACCGTACCACTATATATATATATATTGCATGGAAAAGCAAAAGAAAGTATTTTTAGTAGTGATTTATTATTTTTCGTACCCCACCCATGCTCGTACCAACCCCAACTAAATTGTTTTCAAACGAGCTGGGAGGGTCGAGTGAGGTTTTTAAAGAGTTTGGAAGAGCAACTTGATGAATATATTATATATACACATAACACTTGTGTATCCACTGACAGACAACATCAATCAACCATTTGGGTCTCTCTTTCCTGTTAACATGAGGAGATCCATGATCTCTCAGTTGCTTCTGCAACACCCAATGTACTTCCTACTTCTCTCACTATCAATATTCCTAAACCCACACGTTGCTGATGCAGATATCGCAAAACCGGGATGTAACGACACTTGCGGAAGTGTGAGTATCCCTTTCCCGTTCGGAATAGGCCCCGGTTGTTTCCATAATCCCTGGTTCGAGATCGAGTGCAAGACACCCCACAAGAAACCCATGCTATCGAAATTCGGTGTTGAAGTCATGGAGGTAAAGCTTGATACATTTGTTATAAAAGTAGGCTTACCTCCACTGAATGCGTGTAATGCCGACGCACATACTATTACTGATTGGAGGCGAAGCCCTTACGAAATATCTACATCGGATAATGTTTTGGTCATGAAGGGTTGCCCAGGCCAGGCAATCTTGGTTAACGAAAGCAATGCAATTATGGCGGGGTGTGCTACAGTTTGCGACAACAACAACTACAGCAACACCTATGCAATGAATGACACAAACAATTGCTACGGAGATCATTGTTGCCAAGCATCGTTGAGTTACAACGAATCTCCTCTACAGTTTTACCAGATAGATTTTAGTAAGCAAATGTCATCATCAGGTGGTCAAAATTGCCTTGTGGCCGCTTTAATAGAGGGTGACTCAATGAGTCAATATTATGCTGGAGGCTTGTCGAGTTTAAACCCTGTGTTATTGAGTTGGGGTTTCAATTCGAAGCTTCCGGGTGACAGGAGTGTTCATTCTTATTGCGACGGTGATTATGATGGTTCAGTGTCTACTCGATGTACTTGCGAGGATGGCTATTATGGGAACCCATACGTCCCCCATGGATGCCAAGGTAATTAAAAACCTAATTTATTTCTGTTAATTACTTAAACTTTTTTGTTAATTATTTTGTTATTCTCAGTTGGTCCAGAATGTATGGAGTGCCATGGATACTGTGAAGGAGAATGGGATATGCAAGGAAATATTAGTCCTGGTACATATTATTGCGGAAAGAAACCGATCTTGAAGCTTGGTGCCATTCTTGGTGAGAATTTATCCAACAAAGCACACCTTTTTTAATTTTGTTTTCTTATTGTTTTGGTTAATAACTTTACATTTCTTATCTGTGATTATGCACGCAGGACTTAGCATTAGTTTTGGCACACTAGTGTTGGTGGTTGGGTTGTATGGGTTGTATCAATTTGTGAAAAGGAGAAGGACAATGAAACAAAGAGCTAAGTGTTTCAAGCGTAACGGTGGTTTGTTGCTGCAACAACAGTTGTCGTCTAAGGGAGGTAGTGTCGAGAGAACAATGGTATTTTCCTTCAGTGAAATAAGCAAAGCGACGAACCACTTTGATATATGTCGAATACTGGGTCAAGGTGGTCAAGGCACTGTTTACAAAGGTATGTTGACTGATGGGCGGATTGTTGCAATTAAGAAGGCAAAGTTGCTGGATGAAAGTCAATTGGAGCAATTCATAAATGAGGTGGTTATTTTATCTCAAATAAATCATAGAAATGTGGTTAAGTTGTTGGGATGTTGTCTAGAGACAGAAGTTCCACTTCTTGTTTACGAATTTGTTTCGAACGGAACACTTTTTCAACATATCCATGTTCCTGATGAAGAGTTTGTTATCAATTGGGAGATGCGTTTGAAAATTGCTGCAGATTCAGCTGTTGCAATTGCGTACCTACACTCGTCTTCATCCATTCCTATCTATCACAGGGACATCAAATCAACAAACATATTGTTAGATGAAAAGCACAGAGCAAAAGTTTCCGACTTTGGATCTTCTAAGACCGTCGCAATTGATCAAACACACATGACAACTCTTGTGCAAGGAACATTGGGGTATTTGGATCCGGAATACTTCAATTCATACAAATTTACAGACAAGAGTGATGTTTATAGTTTTGGAGTTGTCTTGTTGGAACTTCTAACCGGAAAGAAGTCAATCTACTCAGACGGAAGTTCTATGGAACAAAAGAACTTGGTGACCGAGTTCAGGTCGCTATATCAAAATTCTCGGTTGTTTGATATCTTGGACCCTATCATTGTAAGAGACGCCAAGGAGGATGAGTTGATATCTGTTATTGAACTGGCAAAGCGTTGCATAAGTTGGAGAGGAAATTTGAGACCGACAATGAAAGAGGTAACAATGACACTAGAGATGATAATAAGATCACCTGCTCAAGTGTTCAGATGGTACCAAGAACAAGAAAATTTTCCAATCTCAAATGAAGAATTTGATAGTCTAGATGTTGATTCAAGTAACATGGAACTCATGTCATGCACACTACCTGTTGGTGCTAGCAATACCCCGAACGCAGATGCGCATTCTTATATGACTAACAGTATATGATTTCAACTATCTAGTATGTTTGATGTACCATGTTGTAAGAATATGCATTTGTTGCGAACTAAATTATTAATGTAAGATTAACCCGGCTTAATGTATAACAATTATGGTTAATAATATTTATTGGACAAGTCATGAGTGTATAACAACACTTATTGGCCACATTGTAAAGTTCTTTTTTGACCGGTTCTTTTCTAATTAATGTACTCTTTGCGAAAGAAAAGAAGTGTTATAATAAGACAATAAATCTAGGTATACTGATACAATGGGTCAGGGGAAACATATTTTGGGCCCATGGATTAATGGGACCGGGGCGACAGGGGATGCGGGGGCGGAGCCCCCCGTGGAGGATTCTATCTATTTATAGAATCTGATCTATTTATAAGGAATTCTATCTATTTGTAGGATTCTATTATTTATAGGACTCTATCTATTTATAGAGGATTCTATCTATTTATGGTTATAAATAGATAGGTGTAGGGTTGTATTCATTATCCACCAAAGTATATTGAAAACCCTAGCTGCAAGGTTTTGTGCAGCAAAACCACAAAACGTCTTGTCTTATCTTCTTCTCTCTCTATTTCCTGAAGTAACTCGTTGAAAGATCACAACAATTGGTATCAGAGCACAACAATTGGTATCAGAGCAAGGTTGTAGATGAGTTCCGTTAAAAAATTTGAGGTTCCGCGATTCAACGGAACTGACAACTTCGGTCTTTGGCAGCAACGAGTTAAGGATCTGCTAACGCAACAGGTGATGTTGAAGACGAAGAAGACGAGATTTTGCAACGTGACCGCGGGGGTGGATCAACAGAGCCGTGGGTGCGGATCCAGGAAACCGCAGGGACGGCGCCAGGAGGCGCAGGGGCGGCGCCAGGGAGGCCGCAGGGGCGGCGCCAGGAGGCGCAAAGGGGCGGCGCCAGGAACGCGCAGGGGGCGGCGCCACGAGCTGCAGGGGCGGCGCCAGTAGGTGCCAGGAACCGCAGGGGCGGCACCAAGAGGCGCCAGGAGCCGCAGGGGCGACGCCAGGAGGTGCCAGGCGATACCTGGAGGCGCCAGGAGCCGCAGGGGCGATGCCAGGAGCCGCAGGGGCGACGCCAGGAGGCGCCAGGCGGTACCAGGAGGCGCCAGGAGCCGCAGGGGACATGAGAAAGCCCCCTGTCAAGAGAAACAAGGAGGATCTGGTGACAAGATCCTGGAGTTGTACATGTGTTTCCAAATTTTGTATTAGATTATGTTGTCTAGGTGGAGATTGTTATAATAAGACAATAAATCTAGGTATACTGATACAATGGGTCAGGGGAAACATTTTTTGGGCTGATGGATTAATGGGCCCGGGGTGACAGGGGATGCGGGGGCGGAGCCCCCCGTGAAGGATTCTATCTATTTATAGAATCTTATCTATTTATATGGAATTCTATCTATTTGTAGGATTCTATTATTTATAGGACTCTATCTATTTATAGAGGATTCTATCTATTTATGGTTATAAATAGATAGGTGTAGGGTTGTATTCATTATCCACCAAAGTATATTGAAAACCCTAGCTGCAAGGTTTTGTGCAGCAAAACCACAAAACGTCTTGTCTTATCTTCTTCTCTCTCTATTTCCTGAAGTAACTCGTTGAAAGATCACAACAATTGGTATCAGAACACAACAATTGGTATCAGAGCAAGGTTGTAGATGAGTTCCGTTGCAAAATTTGAGGTTCCGCGATTCAACGGAACTGACAACTTCGGTCTTTGGCAGCAACGAGTTAAGGATCTGCTAACGCAACAGGTGATGTTGAAGACGAAGAAGACGAGATTTTGCAACGTGACCGCGGGGGTGGATCAACAGAGCCGTGGGTGCGGATCCAGGAAACCGCAAGGGCGGCGCCAGGAGCCGCAGGGGCGGCGCCAGGAGGCGCCAAGGGTGGGGCCAAGAACCGCAGGGGCGGCGCCAGGAGCTGCAGGGGCGGCGCCAGGAGCCGCAAGGGCGACGCCAGGAGGTGCCAGGCGATACCAGGAGGCGCCAGGAGCCGCAGGGGCGACGCCAGGAGGCGTCAGGCGGTACCAGGAGGCGCCAGGAGCCGCAAGGGACATGAGAAAGCCCCCTGTCAAGAGAAACAAGGAGGATCTGGTGACAAGATCATGGAGTTGTACATGTGTTTCCAAATTTTGTATTAGATTATGTTGTCTAGGTGGAGATTGTTATAATAAGACAATAAATCTAGGTATACTGATACAATCGGTCAGGGGGGAAACATATTTTGGGCCCATGGATTAATGGGCCCGGGGCGACAGGGGATGCGGGGGCGGAGCCCCCCGTGGAGGATTCTATTTATTTATAGAATCTGATCTATTTATAAGGAATTCTTTCTATTTGTAGGATTCTATTATTTATAGGACTCTATCTATTTATAGAGGATTCTATCTATTTATGGTTATAAATAGATAGGTGTAGGGTTGTATTCATTATCCACCAAAGTATATATTGAAAACCCTAGCTGCAAGGTTTTGTGCAGCAAAACCACAAAACGTCTTGTCTTATCTTCTTCTCTCTCTATTTCCTGAAGTAACTCGTTGAAAGATCACAACAATTGGTATCAGAGCACAACAATTGGTATCAGAGCAAGGTTGTAAATGAGTTCCGTTGCAAAATTTGAGGTTCCGCGATTCAAAGGAACTGACAACTTCGGTCTTCGGTAGCAACGAGTTAAGGATCTGCTAACGCAACAGGTGATGTTGAAGACGAAGAAGACGAGATTTTGCAACGTGACTGCGGGGTGGATCAACAGAGCCGTGGGTGCGGATCCAGGAAACCGCAGGGGCGGCGCCAGGAGCCGCAGGGGCGGCGCCAGGAGGAGCCAAGGGCGGCGCCAAGAACCACAGGGGCGGCGCCAGGAGGTGCCAGGAAGCGCAGGGGCGGCGCCAGGAGGCGCTAGGAACCGCAGGGGCGGCACCAAGAGGCGCCAGGAGCCGTAGGGGCGACGCCAGGAGGTATCAGGCGATACCTGGACGCGCCAGGAGCCGCAGGGGCGACGCCAGGAGCCGCAGAGGCGACGCTAGGAGGCGCCAGGAGCCGCAAGGGACATGAGAAAGCCCCCTGTCAAGAGAAACAAGGAGGATCTGGTGACAAGATCCTGGAGTTGTACATGTGTTTCCAAATTTTGTATTAGATTATGTTGTCTAGGTGAAGATTGTTATAATAATACAATAAATCTAGGTATACTGATACAATGGGTCAGGGGAAACATATTTTGGGCCCATGGATTAATGGGCCCGGGGCGACAGGGGATGAGGGGGCGGAGCCCCCCGTGGAGAATTCTATTTATTTATAGAATCTTATCTATTTATAAGGAATTCTATCTATTCGTAGGATTCTATTATTTATAGGATTCTATCTATTTATACATGATTCTATCTATTTATGGTTATAAATAGATAGGTGTAGGTTTATATTCATTATCCACCAAAGTATATTGAAAACCCTAGCTGCAAGGTTTTGTGCAGCAAAACCACAAAACGTCTTGTCTTATCTTCTTCTCTCTCTATTTTCTGAAGTAACTCGTTGAAAGATCACAACAATTGGTATCAGAGCACAACAATTGGTATCAGAGCAAGGTTGTAGATGAGTTCCGTTGCAAAATTTGAGGTTCCGCGATTCAACGGAACTGACAACTTCGGTCTTTGGCAGCAACGAGTTAAGGATCTGCTAACGCAACAGGTGATGTTGAAGACGAAGAAGACGAGATTTTGCAACGTGACCGCGGGGGTGGATCAACAGAGCCGTGGGTGCGGATCCAGGAAACCGCAGGGGCGGCGCCAGGAGGGCGCGCAGGGGCGAGGGCGCGGCGCCAGGAGGCGCGCCAGGAGGCCAGCCAGGGGCGGCGCCAGGAGGCGCCAGGAGCTGCAGGGGCGGCGCCAGGAGGTGCCAGGAAGCGCAGGGGCGGCGCCAAGAGGAGGGCCGGCCGGAACCGCCGGTACCGGCGCCAGGAGCCCCGCCAGGAGGTGCCAGGCGATACCTGGAGGCGCCAGGAGCCGCAGGGGCGACGCCAGGAGGCGCCAGGCGTTACCAGGAGGCGCCAGGAGCTGCAGGGGACATGAGAAAGCCCCCTGTCAAGAGAAACAAGGAGGATCTGGTGACAAGATCTTGGAGTTGTACATGTGTTTCCAAATTTTGTATTAGATTATGTTGTTTAGGTGGAGATTGTTATAATAATACAATAAATCTAGGTATACTGATACAATGGGTCAGGGGAAACATAATTTGGGCCCATGGATTAATGGGCCCGGGGCGACAGGGGATGCGGGGGCGGAGCCCCCCGTGGAGGATTCTATCTATTTATAGAATCTTATCTATTTATAAGGAATTCTATCTATTTGTAGGATTCTATTATTTATAGGACTCTATCTATTTATAGAGGATTCTATCTATTTATGGATTATAAATAGATAGGTGTAGGGTTGTATTCATTATCCACCAAAGTATATTGAAAACCCTAGCTGCAAGGTTTTGTGCAGCAAAACCACAAAACGTCTTGTCTTATCTTCTTCTCTCTCTATTTCCTGAAGTAACTCGTTGAAAGATCACAACAATTGGTATCAGAGCACAACAATTGGTATCAGAGCAAGGTTGTAGATGAGTTCCGTTAAAAAATTTGAGGTTCCGCGATTCAACGGAACTGACAACTTCGGTCTTTGGCAGCAACGAGTTAAGGATCTGCTAACGCAACAGGTGATGTTGAAGACGAAGAAGACGAGATTTTGCAACGTGACCGCGGGGGTGGATCAACAGAGCCGTGGGTGCGGATCCAGGAAACCGCAGGGGCGGCGCCAGGAGCCGCAGGGGCGGCACCAGGAGGCGCCAAGGGCGGCGCCAGGAACCGCAGGGAGCGGGCGGCCAGGAGGGCGAGGGAGCTGCAGGGGCGGGCGGCGCAGGAGGGCAGGAGCGCAGGGGCGGAG
>CM008280.1:44499156-44533816 GCA_002319775.1 Fagopyrum tataricum | reverse complement strand
ATTTATTTATAGAATCTGATCTATTTATAAGGAATTCTATCTATTTGTAGGATTCTATTATTTATAGGACTCTATCTATTTATAGAGGATTCTATCTATTTATGGTTATAAATAGATAGGTATAAGGTTGTATTCATTATCCACCAAAGTATATTGAAAACCCTAGCTGCAAGGTTTTGTGCAGCAAAACCACAAAACGTCTTGTCTTATCTTCTTCTCTCTATTTCCTGAAGTAACTCGTTGAAAGATCACAACAAGAAGATTACATGGAGTTTATCATTAAAAGTTCAACTAAAACCAAAAGGGAAGAAGAAGATGATCAATTTATAATCGTTCGAATCGTAATAAAGACTATTATGTATATAGGTTAGTCTCCGATCGATATACGTATAATTCAATTGATTCAGGTTCAAGTTTAAATCCATTAATGTTTGATTTTGTAATGAAACTATAAATAAATTTATTAAAATGGTATCAGAGTGAGGTTATAGACTTACTTGAATTCACCATAAAAATGTGATCGGATTAAATTTTATCTATTAGTATCATACACTAGGATACGATGATGACGGTTAATTGCAATCCTGATCTAGGCACGAATGCATTTTCATCCTATTCATGTCTAACTGATGTTTAATTTAAGCATGTATACTATATTGTATTGCCTGATGTGATGTGTGAATGGCATCATTGACTTTTTCAAAATCTTCATGAAATTTAATATATAATTTCATGATTAGTTTAAAGTGGCTTTAACTGGACATGCATGGTTAGTAATGGTTTTTAGTGCTTAAAGAGATTTACTAAACGGTTGTAACTCCGTAAACGAAAATAGAATGAATATGAATATAGTCCACATTGATACCTTATTCATGGAATTATTCCATATGATTTCATGCAAAATGCACTTACTTCCACCAATTTGTTACCCTATAGGGTATCAAAACTAATGAATTTCTACTATAATTACTTCAAACTATAAGGAATGATTTCCAAAAACCTCATAAACATTGGTATACGTATGAACTAGATACATTTTCATTTCGTTTCCGTTTTCAGAGTTCAAACCAAACGGGCCCTTTATTGGTATCTACACTATAATGACAGTATGAATTTCTACGTTTCACTTTATTTTTGATAATATATGCATAAATTTGTGTTGTACATATTAAATTTAAATGTTAAAATTATGTAGACCTTGTTAGTCATTAAAGTGGCCTAGTTTTATTAAATTTAAATTAGTATATGATCAATTTTTAATGATTAAATAGATGATAATGAATGATTTGATTGAACAATTGATTATAGAGAAATTCTGGATGATACCCTGTAATTTAGGGTATTTCGAATTTTATCAAGGGTTTTTTTTAGTTCGAATGGTACTCTTAAATTTTATAGTTTTTTGGAATTGCCCAATTTCACTAAAACCACCAACCACTCCTTATATTTTAATAAAGAAAATAATATTAAACAAAAAATTTAACTTTAAACAAAAATAGAAGGAAAATAATTAAAACAAAGTAAAATAAGCTTCTCCTCCTCTTCGCCCCTTCGCTCCGGCGCAGGGCTTGTTTCTCAGGCTCCGTCACTTGGCTCGTTTTTGCTCCTTCGGTAGATTCGGAAGCAGCGGCTTAGTTGAATGACGGAAGAATACTGGCGGCTCCATCTGTAGAGAAGAAAGCGCGTCATCCTTAATTTGGCGAAGAGCCTCGGTTTTCATCAGCGGTCACTTTATGTATTCAGTATTAATTGTGGTGCTTCTTTATCATGATTTTGTTGTAATTACAATTTACTTTAAATTCCGGATTCAATTGCACAGACTTTGATATAAGCTATTTATTTGAATCACATTTTAGAAAGAACAAAAAAGGCTAGGAAATTCTAAGACCTGACTGTCGACTTACATGCTTATTCAACAAAAGAAAATTTGTGGATAGTAAGATCTATTTTTCCTATTAATGGAGAGCAACAAAGATTAAGCTTTTAGGGCAAAAGAGATTGCAGGGAATAAGTTTAGCGTTGAAGATCTTGCGGGTGAAAATTGAAGGAGGAGAAACGCCACTGCCGCAGAATCTGCGATAACAAGTCCTGCGACGGAGGAATTTGAAGGAGGAGAAACGAGCCCTGAGCTGAAGGGAATGACCGAAGAGGTGATGATGCTTAGTTCAATTTTACTTAGTTTTTATTATTTTATATCTTTTTTTTTCTTCAGTTTTTATTTTTTGTTTTATTTTATTTTATTGTAGAAAGATAAGGAGTGTTTGATGGTTTTACTAAAATAAGGCAAATTTCGAAAAACTATAAACTTGAAGGAACCATTCGAACTAAACAAAATTCTTGGGAAAAATCCGGAATACCCTAAATCACATGAATACCATCCGAAACTTTCGTTGATTTTATTGGTTATAAATTTAGGAGATCACCCAAATGTGGATCATTGAAAATAGTTAATAATATGAAAGAGATCAATCATCAGATTTATGTTAAATAGTATGTATATCCAAATATAGCATGCTTATTTAATTAATTTATGTATGTCATGACTGTCTATTAAGTGTATGATTTTAGCATCAATTATTGTGTGTGTGTGTTTAAACATTGTACAAAGCTTACTTGAATGCATGATTTAAATTTTACATATGTGATTTGAGTCTGTATTATAGTCAAAGCACTATTCCCTCCGGTTCTCAGTAGATGTCATTGGGATAAAAACCACGCATATTAAGAAATCTAAAAGTAGAAAATTATCATATTTAATGATGCATAATAAATTTTAAAACTGTATAAAAATGATGGTAGATTGTAGAGAGTTGTACGGAAAGAGATGAAATAGTACTTTGAAAATACAAACAATAAATGAAAAGGTAGTTAAAATTATATTTATAAAAAGTTTGAGTATTAATAACACTTATAAGGCCAAACATTATTAACAAAAATTTTAGAGTTTAAATGACAAGTATTGAGAACGAGAGGGAGTATTAGGTAAGCATATAGGAGTGAGAACACAATACAAATTCTAAACACAAAAGACATATCAACGGAGAAAAAACACATCGGCTGACCCAACGAAATCTATTAGGGTTGTCCAAACGGATCGGACCGGACCCTAATAACCACGGTCCGGTCCAATTCCGTCCGATCCGGACCACATAACTTCTTTTAAAAAAAATTTAATATTTTTTTGTATGGATTAATCCAGTCCGAACCCGGACCGGACCATACCCACTTCTTTTCAAAAAAAATGTTAAAAATTGTAAACCAACGGCACAAGCCGAACTTGATTTTTATGAATATGGTCTAGGACCGTACTGTAATCTCCGATACGATCCAATTACGTGCATTCCTAGTAGTGATTACTCTATAAATTGCATATCTTAGTGATCAACATTAATAACATTGGACAGTGACTAAGTGATATATTCGTCATGGGGAACGAAGCACCAATATATAATATCAAAGAGGTAGAATGTACACTTGATTGTATCATGAATAGATGTATGATAGGTTTTAAATTTTGTTTTGAAGAGATGAGCCATTGGTCATCTGTAAAAGTAGACCCAAGGGTGAGGCGATTTTGATAAGTGGATTTGGATTGGAATCTGAGGCAAAATCGGTGTGTGTAAACTGGATTGCATTACTTGCACCATCTCAATTTCGGCTTTTAGCATGGTCAGTCAAATAATTAACTTGAATAAGAAGGTGCCCTAGACTTGGACATACCATTGCAAGTGATATGACCCGTGACACCTTTGCCTTTATTCTACCAATCCAAAACCTCGATAACTTTGAAATTAACAATATATTTTATTGTGAAATGAATGGTTATAAACTTACAATAAGTACGGGAAGAATTGCCGGGTTTATCTAAGATAGAGTGAGGGAACTCTCACATAACTAGACGGAAATAATCTATTCTAGTATCCTTGTCTTTAGATTTTCGTGCATTTCTCGTGCATAGAAAATAATAAACTTTGTTCAGAATCGACAAAGCTTCCTCAAAGATAACGCATCGTCTAATCCAATAAGGACCGTCTCTCGTGGTGAGGATTATGGATCAGGGCGTGCACATGTCTTTGTGTGAAGCAAGACAAAAGACGAGTTCTTCCTATAAGCGACAAACATGACAATAATATGTCCTTGCGTTTCCATTCGGAGTAACATACAAATCTATTCCACAGTAACTTACTATTCTTGCCATCACCGAGAAGTTAACTAAAAGCTTTTTAACCAACTAATCTTTGACAATTACATTTTTGAACATATGGACTTAACCAACCGGCCGAAACGTACTTACTCTGAAGAATGAAGATAGTCGTATGTGCAAATTGGTGTAGATGTGGAAAACATGATTGTTATTAATTACAATATCCTGGCGAAAAGTGATAGACTTTGATAAAGAGTAAAGACCATCTTCTATTGGCGGAAATTAAAGCTTAATAACAAACGTTGAAAGAGCTTAATTCCACCTTCAGTTCACACACCTTTTCTAGATCGGTTCCCACTACGTGCTATTTGTTTATACATTATTCAGTAACTAACTTCCTCCGATTTCTTTGCATGTTGAAAATATGTGTTACTAATAGTATTTGCTTTGACTAACGTAGCTTTATTCTCCACGACTGATTCATCGTCTGTGGGGCTAATAGTTTCGTTGACTATGCTCAAAGCAAGCACGATGGTTATCGTTTTTATTATACTGATTAATAATTATTATGATAATTTATTTTTTTATATACGACTGGTCAGACGTGGAGGGTTTTGCACGTCAAGTTTTTATCCAAATACCAATTGACAGTACAATGATTAATCATAGGGCTTATATGTTAGGTGCTATATAGACTCCCCTCAAGTGTAACCATCCTGAACTAGTTGACACTTGACACAAATCAAAATCAAAACAAAAGATAATGGACCCGAACCAAACCTTCTCTGTACTATCTTAAGTTATTCTTTTTTATATCCGGTGGGTCAAAGACGTAGAGGGTTTTGCACGTCAAAGTGAACTACACACAAGCCTTCGGAATTCCGCTGTTAACCAATTTTACTAACAAAAACAATAAAAAAAAAAAAAAAAGCAAAAAGAAGGTGAAACACGGGAGCTTTTCAGGAGAGGTAACACTAGGGTTTATATGTTAGGTTCACGTTGTATCGTGTTGTCGACCGCATGACACGTCTCACCATATTAAATAACTATACCACGTGTTATCCTAGCTGGTACAATTCCAATTCGGTATTATCTGTTTTTTCTGAAAGGAACTCGGTATTATCTGTTTACATTAACATTTTAAAGCTTGGGTTTTAATTTACTTTAGAATGATGTATGCCCACTGTTTTGTAATATGCGAGTAAGCTCGAGAGAAAAAGTTTCAATGCATACCACCTTTATTTTCACTCATTTACATATATAAATCTCTTATAGACTATAGGGTAAAACTTGAGTAAAAGAGAATTGGTTTAAATGAACATTTTTTTTTGTAGCAGTAACAAAAAATATATTTCTATTTGTTCAGTGTTATAGTTGAAAGTGTCGTCATATCAAATTTTAATAATTCATATACAATACTTAAAATATAACACACATCCGAGTTATTATACTTTCATACTCAAAATATATACCCGAATTTTGATGATTAATCAATACGAGAAACACCATATCCTAATTATCATATTTTCAAATTTAATAACTGATTTTCAATACATAAAAACTTAAATGTCCAAAATACATACTCAAGTCTAAAAGTTTACTTTATTAATTTGAATAACATAATTTGTGATCCAACAATCATTACATATCCATCCCCGACCTATTTCTCATGTCCGTAAAGTATTCAACTAATATTTTCCATCTTCCAAAAAAAGATGGATATCGAAAGATAGTTTTACAAAGGAAAATAATGTTTAATAAAAAGATGAATGTGGAAGAAAGTTTCTTTGAAAAAGAATGTTTATTTAAACTTTAAAGTATTGGAATCACTCAAATCCAATATATACTTGTTTATATGAGAATCTAATTTTCACCACCTATGAGATAAAATAATTTGTTCTAAACTTACGCGGCACCGTACCATTATCGTCAATATTTAAGCATATATTTTTAGTAGTGATTTATTATTTTTTGTACCCCACCCACGTACCAACCCTAAATTGTTCTCACTATTATATATACATATGTGTATGAGTGTATCAACTGACAGACAACATAAATCAGCCATTTGGGTCTCTATTTCCTGTCAATATGAGGAGAGCCATGATCTCACAATTGCTTCTGCTACTCCCAATATACTCACTCCTACTCTCACTATCAATATTCCTAAAACCACCCGTTGTTGATGCATATATTGCAAAGCCTGGCTGTAACGACACTTGTGGAAGCGTGAAAATCCCTTTCCCTTTTGGAATAGGCCCAAATTGCTTCCATAATCCCTGGTTCGAGATCGAGTGCAACGAATATCACAAGAAACCCATGTTATCGAAATTGCAAATTGAAGTCATGGAGGTAAAGCTTGATTTATTTACCGTGAAAGTAGGCTTACCTCTGTGGAACACGTATAATGCCGACGCGTATAATATTGATTGGAGGGGAAGCCCTTACGAGATCTCTACATCCTATAATGTTTTCGTCATGAAACGCTGCCCAGGCGAGGTGGTCTTGCTCAACGAAAGCAATGCGATTATGGCAGGGTGTGCTACCGTTTGCGGCAACACCATCTACAACAAGTATGCATTGCATGGTACAAACAATTGCTTTGGTGATCATTGTTGTCAAGCATCGTTGATTTACAACGATTCTCCTCGACAGTTTTACCACATAGAATTTGGTAACCAATCGTCATCACCCGGTGGTCAAAGTTGCCTTGTCGCCGCTTTAATAGAGAGTGAGTCAATGAGTCAGTATTATGCTGGAGGCTTACAACGAGGTTCCGTGGGCCCTGTCGTATTGAGGTTTAGCTTCCAAGGGAAGCTTCCACACGACAGGAGTGTTGGTTCCTTCTGCGACGAGACTGATGATCCTAGTACCCAGCCTTCTGGATGTAATTGCCAATATGGCTACTATGGGAACCCATATGTCCCCAACGGATGCCAAGGTAAAAACCTAGCCAGCTCTAATCATTTTATCAATGCATAATATTCATACATTTATTCATGTAGGGTTTAGAGGTGGATTACGGTTTGTTCTGGTACAAGATGTCTCTGCCTCTTTATCTTATCTACTAATTCATTTTGTTATTCTCAGCTGCTCGAGAATGCAAGGACTGCCATGGACTTTGTGATGGAAATTGGGATATAGAAGGAAATTTACTTGAACCCGGTTCATTTTATTGCGAAAAGAAACCAATCTTGACTCTTTCTGCCATTCTTGGCGAGTACAACTGCATCATGCTAAATACTTTTCCAGATTAGTTTATTAAAACATTTTTTATATAAAAAAAACAAGGAAACTGACCCCTGTTCGATACATCTTCTAAAATGGAAATTTAGTATATATACCTTGTTTAAAACATTATAAATATGGGCACAAGTTTCCCAAACATTTTCATCATCTAAAACTGACCAAGGAACATGAATTGAAGCAAATTCTTATAACAAAACTTTATAACGTACGGCTTCACAAAGTAGTTTGTAAGTCGAATGAAAAAGCAATAGGATGAACATTTTTGTTTACACATAAATTTCTCCATTTTCTTCTTAAATCGGAGTCATGCCAAATATGATCAATAACAAGTTTGATTGGGGTTAGCATATCTCCTAAAACCTTAAGTCCATCTTGAACACATAAGTTTAAAATATGACATGCACATCTTTGATGAGTATAAGGAGTTTTTATATATTGTCCCGCATCCTCAACCAAATGGTTTACGGCGGCGGTATTTGCGGATGCATTATCAAAAGAATATGAAAAAATTTGATGTTGTAAATTATATTCTTGTAAAACCGTTTTAATCATGCTTGCAATGCCTAGTGCATTATGTCTTTGATTAAAATGCCGAAAACCAATAACATATTTATGCAAAAACATAGCGTTATCAATAAAATGTAAAGTAATGCCCATGTAAAAATGTTGTTGTGATTGTGTACTCCAAATATCACTACAAATTGAAACTTGATGTTCAAAACTAGCCAAATTCGATAAAAAAATTTCTTTATTTTTTAAGTAAGATTTATTAACTAATTTTGAAACGGTTTTCCTAGAAGTTGGTTTAAAAGAAGGTTGAAGATATCTAGTGTTATATTCCCTAACTTCTTCATATTCGGCATAAGAAAACGGTAATGAATGTGAACAAATAACATCGGTTAATCCTAAACTTTCTTCACTATGATTATATGTAAATAAAAGAGAATGAGAGGTAGAAGATGCAAACCCGTGGGACAATTGTGTTTGTCCCCGTGAAATCCCGAGCTTCTCCGGATGGACGTTTGCCATGTGAGTTTGCAATGTCCCGTAGCCGCCCTTCACCTTCCACTTGTACACCTTCGGGCAATAGTTGCATGCCACTTGACAATACTCGTTCACCGGCTCCCCCCTAGTGTAATGCTTCGTAAATATTTCGGATGTAAGCATTTTCGGAGGGGGGAGACTTCTTCGTGGAACTTCGGTAACATCGGAATTGTCGGGCATTTGTGTTTCGCTCTCTTGGGTGCTAGGAAAGTATTGGGAAGAGGGAATTTGATCACTTGGGATTTCCATTACGAGAAATCGAGAATACGAGGAATCGAGAATTCGAGAATAAGAGATTAGGAGAGTAGAGAAGATGAGTTGTAGATGGTGTGATTTGTGGAGGAAGAGAGTATGGGTATTTATAGGAAATTAGGATTAAATGTGGGGGGGGGGATTTTTTTATTTTTTTATTTTTTTTTAATATTAAACCCCCAACGGCTCAAAAATGAGCCGTTGAGGGCTTCTTAAACCAACGGCTCTTTTAAAAGAGCCGTTGGGTTTAAAAAAAAAAATGGTTGTTGGGCCCAAACTGGCGGTTTGAACCGGTCAAACCGTCGGTTTAGGCCGGTTCAAACCGCCGGTTTAGGTTTTTGGAAAAGCCAAACCGAAACCTAAACCTTGAACCGGCGGAAACCTAAACCGGCCAAACCTAAACCGCCGGTTTGCCAAACCGCCAAACCGGCGGTTTGGGCCGGTTTGCCAAACCGCCAAACCGGCGGTTTGGGCCGGTTTGCCAAACCGCCAAACCGGCGGTTTGGGCCGGTTTGAAACAAAAAACATCAAACCTGTCATATGAAAAAAAAAACATTTGCATCCAACAACCATGCATTCAAATACTATTATCCCAAAACAACACTTTAAAACATAACAGTTGAATAGTTGTCCTAAAACATCAGCCTGAAAACCATGCATTTACGCAGTTGCACACAAGCAACAAAAGACTTGCTTGCAAGCGATTTGTTTCAAAAGAAATTCAACCAACCCTTGGGTTAATACTGTCCCGGTTGTCCACTTCCAACGTTCTTGCAGGGTTCCTATAATCGGCATTACCTAAAAAGAATCGGTTTAAAACCGTTAGTCACGGATCATAATCAATCCACGAGAGATCATATCAACACATCACAACACACCACAACACGTGTATTTAAATACCACCATATAACGTGCTCGTGAGATGATATCATACCATTATGAATGATGCACGTGAGTACAATATTTACAATTAGCGACTCCAGACCAAATCCGAAATCATTGCTTATATGGTTCTGGCTTTGGTGTGAGCATCAAAATTGCACATATTAGGTCAATTTAGACATTTTGCTCTTAAGTCGGAGCCAGGTTGATCAAGCCTCGGGCCAGGATTATTCATGGCGTGTTGTAATCTTAACCACCGACCACATGCAACATTTTTCCATTCATGTTAATGCAAACATTTACCATTATAATTGCGTGTGCGGCCCAAGCTTGGAAAAACCATCAGACTCGGTGTCATTCTTATACAAGCGCAACCGGGATTGGCCAAGCTCCGGCATCACTACAATTGCTAGCGACATGAATAATGGTAAAGCTCAACGCCTTGACTTACGCTAGCGACCTAGGCGACGTACCGACCCAACATCACTGTTGTTGCTAGCGAACTAGCTACTGGTTAAGCTCATCGTCATTTACCCATTTACAAGCTCTTGACCTTTACAGGTCGTCATTAATTCACATACCTCAATAGGCTTATCATGCCATACATTACCACGCCTCAACAAGCTAACACATGTCAATTTAATCATTTTATAATAATGGCATGATATACACAATATTAACATTAAGCATGCTTTACACATTACATCGTCATATTCATCATAAAAACCAACAAGTATGCTTCAGACATAACACATCACAATGCACAACACCATTCACAATTATCACAACAAAACATTTCAACACAACAAGATATAAATCTCTCATGCACGGGTTTCTGCAGATCGAAGCTAAGTAAGTCCGAAGACTTACCAGGATACGCTCACAAGGCAAACTAAGCTACAGTCAGATCAAAGTCTTCCACAACACCTGTCAAGAATATCATATTCCTCGTATTAAACTTTTTGTTCGCTTCAAACATCAATTAAATTCAATCCGGTGAATTTAATTAGCTTTACGACATTTCCAGAGTATAAATTTAATCAATTAATAATTAATTAATTAAATTTTGATAGTATAACATTTTGCCCAAAGGTAATGTCGAAACCACCTTTTATCAGATTTTGTCATTCAAACAGCCTAAGATCATCAAGATAATTAGACGAATATAATGGAACTTCCATTTATCCATTTTGGCAAGCATAAGATCAATTAAGACCAAATCTCAATGCAAAAAACGAATAAATTTATAACTTATTCATTACTAACCCGATTGACGAACCGAAAGAAGATTCGGAATCACAACGACGAAGACTACGCTCGGACACCACCAAACTCACCGGAAACTGGGCGACGGAACCATCCAGGTAGGGGATATGCTCGACCTGGCCTTAACTTTGTCGGAAACACAAAACGTTGGTATCGAAATGAAGAGAATGAAGAGAGGAATCCGAAACCTCAAACGGAATTGAAATCGGATTACAAACGAACAATATATATGAGTTTGAAGGTTGAGAGAAATCAAAGCTTTTATGAAGAAATGTGAAATGAAATGAATTAATAAACGAATTTCTGCTATTTATTGCGAAGACGGTAATTATCCTTTAACGAAGTCGATACTTATCCCTCTTTCGATCCGAAGGCGGTTTGAGCCCATTCTCCAAACTTCTCGAAATTGGAGTAGTAAATCCGGAATATTGTATGGATAATTATTTCACAACTTTTTTCGGAAAACGCGTATTCCTAAGTCGTCTTTCTTAGCCGCTAATAAACAAAATAGCGACTCTTTTGGCCGTTTTGCTTTTTCATGTTATTTCACATTTACGATATATCCGATATCCTGATCATTTCTCTCAACTGCAATTTTATTAGTTGGAGCTCCCAAATGATCCAAATAACACCGGAGGGTAAAAATTATTCTCCAGAGGAAAAAGTGAAAATTTTCTCACAAGTCCAAAATTACGCCAAGAATATAACGGTGGAATTCAAAATTGTCATTTACGCATTGTTCGCGAGTTATGAGTCAATTAATATCGATGATTAAGTTAATCATCATTAATTAGGATTAAGAAATCTTAGCTTTTACAGTTACAAGAGAATATTAAGAGAATAATAAATATTCTAAAAGATAAAGAGCAAATATATACTTCTTAAAATAACATGATAATATTATTATTCATTTTAATAGCGAGATATTAGAATATTCTTTATCTTCCAATACTCCACGCAGTGAAAGCGTGGGTAGGCAAACTACGTTGAAGACTAAAAGATCTCATTATCTCCGTCAACAGCAAGGACACCAGTAGAGCGGTAACACACCAGTATATCGTTGACATCAATAGATTGATAGGACCACCAGTCAATTGGTGGCAATAGTAGATTTAGACGCCGATAGGCTCACTATATCCCTTAAGGCCGGCTAGCCCAATCGGACGGACTATTATCGTCCATGCCCGCAATTAGTTCTTTAAGGTCAACAAACCGATAAGTCGGGATCCCGTAAAACAAACTGCTATGATACCATGAAAGATTTATGGAGGTATAAAACCGCACAATGTATTGATATTAGTATCATATAATTTGTAGGGTTACAAGAGAATATTAAGAGGATACCAAATATTCTAAATAACGAGATAATATCGTAATTCATTTAATAGCAAGATATTATAATATTTTCTATCTTCCAATATTTTCCCGCAGTCAAAGCGTGGGTAGCCAAACTATGTTGAAGACTAAAAGATCTCATTATCTCCGTCAACAACAAGGACACCAGTAGAGCGGTAACACTGCATGTAGACCAACAAAACCACCAGTAGATCGTGGTAGGTTTCGGTGCCTGGTTTTAGACCGAAGGGCCGTAATACCACTTAAGTGAGTAGACGATTGTCCCCATTTCCAAAAAAAATAATATAATTATCTTGAAGTGAAATCAAGTTATTAACCAAGCGTTTGTAATCTCCATAAAGGAGTAGACAAAACCCAACCAAGAGTTTGTAATCTTCGAAAAAAGTAGACAAAGCTCTAATAGAAATTAAGTTCAATTGCAAGTCTTATAAACCGGTTGTTATATGTTAAAATCATTGACTTGGATTATGTAATGAGTCATTCATAAATGAAGTTTCCTTCTATGTGTATTTTCCTCTACACTAGGAATATACAAATACCTTAGTGGGATAAAAACGTTACACGTTACAAATACCAAGTAAGTGACTGGTTTTACTTTGTAAAGAAAGGGTATTCCTAGGTTTCGTCAATACAAAACCAAACTAATATGGATGCCTATTATTTGTCAATACAAAGGAACTATACTAGTCTTTCGAGTTTTGCAAACAAGTTATCAGAAGGCCTATCCAATGTCAATACAATGGAACTAAAAGCTTATTTGTTGCAAAAACGTATCCTTGATCAAGTGCAAATGGCTCTCACTTTTTTAGGCAGAGGGGGCCACGGTTTTGGAGAGTTACAACCGCCAAAAACGGGTAAAAGTAGTTAGAGAAGTTACACGGAAGTTACTTGGATGATGGACCTTGAAACCCTAGAAAGGCCCGAAGCCTGAGGCCCGAGGCCTGACGCCCGAACAGGGAGCCTAAAACCGCTCCCTGGACCTAACTTAGAGCTAGCTTTTTTTTTTCTTGGTCCAAACACTTCGAATGAGCTTTATTCACTTTCATATAGCTAGGATAAGCTCCAAAATCCACAAATACTCATCTCAAACTAGTGTATCTCTTAAAGAAGCTCACTAGCTGCTTCATTGGCATTCACTAAGCATTTGAGCTTGGATAGCTCCCAAATTTTAACTATATATTCTTTAGCCAAAATAAGGCCTAAGAATCAAAGGTGTGTCAAGAAACCGTGGCTAAAAATCCAAGTATCGGCCTTGTAAAATCTTGTACAAGTTGACCTTGTCGTAAATCATCTTGCTTCGATTCGACTCCCTTTACAATACTAGTTGCTCTTAGTGCCGGTCACTTGGCTTTCCTCCCGCAACTCATACCATAGCGACACACCTGTGAACAACTCATTGCACCTTTTCTCAAGATAAGCTCAATGGTTACATTGAAGACTTAGCCCAAATATCCAACATTCCTCCCCCATTCTAGCAAAGTTTTGAAAATTTTTTTATACATATATCCAAAAAAAATATTCGCATAATCATAAATGTCTTTTGATTGAATATATTGAATTAGTATAATCACACATTCTGCACTAAAAAATTGTGGTGTCCCAATGGATTGAAACACTTAACTTGTCTAAGTACATGAAGACAACATACACGAAATTTACATTTCATTTACAAATAAATGACACATTTAAAGGCTATTGTGTTCTAATCCTCTAATGAACATATAGGCGAGTCGACCATCTACTCCCTTGAAGAAGCCTTGACACTTCACGTTCACGTGGCCAACTCTCTTATGATCTTGCACCTATAATTGCAATTTTTCATGAGAGTTGTTAAGAAATTGCATATTTCAAGCTATACATATTATATATGCATAGAGCATTACCTTGGATGGACATTTTATGCTCACAACTTCTTGGAATGGGCTTGCCTCATTGAATTCAGTTAAGGCATCAAGCCATAGACGAATTGTGTGTCCTACGACAAGTCCTTTTTAGTTTAGGTCATTAACCCCATCCCCTTGGCTGACTTTTGAACTAAATCCCTAGTCAAGATCTCGGTTATATAATCAGCTAGATTATTGTGTGTTCTCACAAAATCGACCGATACTATATCGTGAGTTATGATCTCTCTAACCGAGCTATGTCTCACACCAAGATGTCTTGATTTTCCATTGTACGTTTGACTATAAGCTTTAGCCAATGTAGCTACACTATCACAATAAATTGAGTGAAACCGGTTTTGGCCATAGAGGAATTTGTAGAACCAAATTCCTTAGCCATTCAGCTTCCTTGCCGGCAGTGGTAAGTGCCACAAACTTGGACTCCATGGTCGAGGTTGTGATGCACGTTTGCTTCTTTGAAGTCCACAAAATGGCACCACCAACTAGAAAGAAAACCGATCCAGTTGTGGATGAATGATCCTCTAAATTAATGATCCATGACACATTTGAGAAGCCTTCTATCAATGATGGATAATTAGTTTACATGATACTAAAACTAATTGTCCCCTTTGAGGTACATAAGCACACGCCTTAGCGCCTTCCAATGTTGTGAGCTAGGACAACTTGTGTACCTACTCAATTTACCAATGGCAAAAGCAATATCCGGCCTAGTGTTTGTCATTACATACATGCAACATCCTATTACTTGTGCGTACTCAAGTTGAGAGACGGCCGATCCTTGGTTAGACATCAACTTCTCACTTGAGTCCATAGGAGTACTAACAATTGTACTCTTATTATATTCAATAGGACAAATCTTAAGTCTCTAGGGACTTTTTTTGCATTACGGTAGGTAGTTTTTAAGTCCCGATATACCTTTGGCCGAGAGCTTTTTCTCGGGAGTTTATCTCCAAGTCTTGAGAAACAAAAAACACTCTAGGGAATTTTTTTAAAAAGTCCCTAGAGATGTCTCTCGGGAGTCGGGACTTGTTTATAAAACTTTCTAGGGACTTCTTTTAAAAATTCCTGATAGACATTTATACGGACTATAAAAAAACAAGAAATCTTTCTAGGGACTTTTTTATATATATAATGTCGTAAGCTATTTATATTTTTTTAATTACACATATTTACAGTGGCTTGTTTCCTGCCATAATTTACAACAAAAAAGTTTTTCGGACTTGTTGGTCATTGCAAGATTCAACAACACATACACTTATAAAAACAATCAAATGCACTATTTCGATTGTTCCAAGATTCAACAACACATACACTCAAATATTGTCTCATTATATATGGTTAAAACGTACAAAATATCTAATATGTAGCAACAAAAGATTCATATGGTTTTTCAACCTTCTAGGTTCTAACTTGTTGGTAAGGTTGTGTGTCCAAATAATGTAGCTATTCTTCTCGTAACTCTCTAGGCTTACCGAAATATTTACCCAATGTGTCATTTTTGCCACAAATTCTGACTTCTGGTGCTCCTTGCGTCTTGTTCTTTGGTTCAATTCAACTCTAGTTACCCTCTATGTCTTAGGCTAAAGGACCTAATGCACCATCAAAAATAAAAGGTTGACTTAATCCTAGGCAACAATCAAAGTGACATCGACATCAACACTAAAATATTTCATTTTCAGCACCAAAAACATCCATAAAACATTAATTATCTACAATTATTACCAATAGTTTGGTAAAAGTTACCACATATCAATATAAGATGAAAACTTTAAACTTTTTTTTTTTTTTGAAAATGTACGTCTGTATTAGGGGGGGGGGGGGTTACATAGACAAATTTGCCTTAGGGTGAACAAGAGACATAACCAACAAGAAGAAAGAAAAAAACAGAAGGGAAGAAGAATTAGAGTACAGAGGAAGGTGGAGCAAGGGTAATATCAAGGGTATTAGCCCAATGGAGGGAGAGCCTACAACGGTGAGTCCAGTGCGCAGAGGCGTAGTTCTTGACTGCAAGAATTATATCTCTAGCACAATGCAATGGATCTGTCTTGGTATTGTTGTAGATGTTCTCGTTACGAGCCTTCCAAGTCCAGTAGATGTAGGTCGTGATAGCAGATCTTCTGATGTTGTAGATGAGGTATTTTCTGTTGTTTTTCCTAGGATGGTACCAGGAGAGGCAATAATGAAGATTACTGGTGGATTGGGGGAGTCTTACCCAACGAAGGACGGTGTTGAAGATGATTTGGTTGTAATTGCAAGAGTTCCAAAGATGTTCCTCGGTCTTAGCTTGAAGACCAAGAGCCGGCAAAGGTTAGAAGGGACTAGATTCCAGGAGTGTAATTTGGAGAGGATGGGGAGCTTAGAGTGCCCAACAAGCCAAGGGATGAAGCTACATTTGGGGATATTGAGACCTCCCCAAATGAGATTACACCAGGGGAGGGTAGGGTTAGGATGACGAAGGAGGTCGTATGTTTTTGATGTGGAGAAGGAATTGTTTGTGTTATGGAGGTTGTGAAAGATGGAAGAGGGATTGCGGCCAAGTAAAAGAGAGTCTCTGACTTTAAGAATCATTTTCCAAGAGTGGCTATGGTTTGTGGAAGCCTCACATGTCCAGATGTTCTGTCTTTTTAAGATGTGAGTGGAGACCCATGAGGACCAGATATTCCGAGAGTTTGAGTCCAACTCATGAATGAGTTTGGAGATACAAGCTTTATTCCAGGAGAGAAGTTCTTTGAAACCAAGGCCCCCTTCAGATTTAGGGAGACATACGGTAGACCAAGCCACGAGTGTGTGGTGGCTACTGTCCTTTCCAGACCATAAGTAGGAGCGGAGGATGGCAGAGATTTTGTTGATCACACTGCTAGGGAAGAGGAAAACGGAAGACCAGTAGGTACTGATAGCATAGATGATACTTTGGATCAGTTGGGAGCGACCAACATAGGAGAGGTATTTTGCATTCCAAGACTGTACCTTTCTTGTGAGCTTGCTGATGAGGGGTTGGTAGTTTGAGATCTTGGTTCTGGAAGAGCCGATAGGAACTCCAAGGTAGTGGAAAGGAAGGGAGTCAATGTTGAAGCCAAGTGAAGAAGAAAAGAGTTCCTGATCAGTGGGCGAAATTCCCGCAAAGAAGATGGTCGATTTATTGACATTAACTTCAAGGCCGGAGATCTTCCCAAAGAGGTCGAGGGTTGATTTGAGGATAGAAATGGAGGTGAGATCCCCTCTACAAAAGAGCATCAGGTCATCGGGGAAGCAAAGATGGGTGTTGGATGGGTTGAAGCACCTTGGGTGATGGTTGAAGTTGGGGTCAAGTGTATTGGTTTGGATCATATTGGACAGGTATTCCATGACGATTATGAAAAGAGAAGGGGAGAGAGGGCATCCTTGTCTCAAACCTCTCTTGCCACGGAAAAAGCCTTCAATACTACCGTTAACGTTAAGAGAGTATGGCGCGGTGGTGATACAACACTTGATCCACTTGATGAAAGGTGGAGGGAAACCAAGAGCTTCCAAGATGAAGCGATGATCAATCGTGTCAAAAGCTTTCCGAATGTCAATTTTTATGGCACAGCGGGGTGAGATGAAGGATCTGCTGTAGTTCTTGAAGAGTTCCTGACAGAGCAGAATGTTGTGTTTAATGGATAGGCCCTTGACAAAAGCCCCTTGATAGGACCCGATAAGGTTAGGGAGGGTAAGATTAAGACGATTGGCAAGGATTTTTGCAATAGTTTTGTAAATGACACCGCAACAGGATATAGGACGGTAATCGCTGGGAGTGGAAGGGTTATCAACTTTGGCTATGAGGGAGATAGTAGTGTGGTTTATCTGTTGAAGAATCTTCCCGGTTTTGAAAAAATCGAGAATGGCAGAAGTGAAGCTACTACCGATAATATGCCAAGCTTTCTTGTAGAAATGGGAATTTTAACCATCAGGGCCAGGGGACTTGTTGTCTCCAATTGAGAAAAGGGCATTTTTGATTTCCTCAAGACTGATTTGAGTGATGAGGGGGTTGTAAAGGGGATTTGAAATTTTGGGTAAGTGGAATTGCGGGTTGGAGGAGATTTTGAGGCGGGGGGAGAGGTGCCAAGCAAATTTTGGAAGAAATTGACAAGGGTTGAAGAGATGAGTAAGTGGTCAACGGAGAGGGAAAGATTGCTCGTCCTTATCGAAGAGATCTTGGAGAGGTGACTTTGGGTTTTGATGCTCTTAAAGAAGTAAGAGGAGCATTGATCCCCGAATCTGGTCCAGTTGATCTTAGCCAGTTGTGAGATATGGGAGTGGAGACAAGCAAAGGAGTTAAGGAGGGAGAGAGAGACGTTCCTTTCTGCTTGGTGGAGATTGGCATCCATTGGGTCGTCTTGTAAACTGTTTTGGATATTTGAGAGTGTCGTTTTGTGGTTGCTGATATCGGTTAGGATATTTTCAATCTTCTGGCTTGGAAATTTTTTTAGGGCGGATTTGAGCGATTTGAGATTCCTGACAAGACAAAACATGGCGTTACCCTGAGAGTGGAAGTTCTAGGAAGCAGAGACAGTGGGAAGGAAATTGTCGTGCAAGGCCCAAGAGTTATTGAATCTGAATGGAAAGTTGAGGGATTGAGTTCCACGATGGAGGAAAAGGATGGCCGGGGAGTGATCAGAGATGTAGGAGTGGTCAAAGAAGGCCGAGGAGTGGGGAAAAGTGGTAGACCAAATAGGATTGGCAATGACTCGATCAAGTTTGCACCAGATCCTGGTGCCAATCTGTTTGTTGTTCCAGGTGAGCTTGCAACCCGAAAAGGGGATGTCAGACAGGTCGGTGTCTTCAAAGCACTAGGAGAGCTTAGAAGAGGGTTGGGAAATTGACGGAAAGTTGTTGGTTGTTTTCTCTGCGGTGTTGAGGGTGACGTTGAAGTCTCCGAGGGTGACCCACGGGGAGGAGGAGAGGCCTTTGAGAATTGTGAGATCCGTCTAGAGAGTGGCTCGATCAGAGGGATTGTTGTAGGCATAGATAAAAGAGCAGTCAAATATTTGAGAAGAGTTGAGTGGGGAGATAGTACAGTGGATGATTTGGGGGGAGACGTGAAGGAAATTGATAGAGATTTTTCCAGGGTTCCACCAGACCCAGATACGACAAGTATTGGGCGGGGAACCATTGGAGAAGTGGTTCCAGAGGGGGAGAAGATGACGGGCAATGCAAAGTTCTTTGTCCTTCTTGAGGCGTGTTTCAAGGATGGCAATAACATCTAAATTGTGTTTTTGAACCAGTTCTTTTATAGGTTTTTGTTTGGAAGGGTGGTTCAGGCCCCGGATGTTCCAACTTTCTAGGTTAAGAGTCATTGGGGGTTGTGGTAAGTGGGGCCTTGCCACTCTTATTGGTCAAGGTAATATGGGTGACGGTTTTTTGAATCAAGGCAGAGGCAGGAGGGAGATTACTGAGGAGGGGAGGAAGAGAAGACGGTTTAGTAAGAGGAGAGAAAAGGGGGCTTTTTGATGAAGTAGCTTTTTGAGGAGGGACAGAGTTCAGGTTAACGAATGAAGGAAGATTAGAGGTTTGAGTGCGTGGCCACCGAGAGGGACGTTTAAGTTTGCCAGGGAGAAGTTGGGAGTCATCAGGAGTGGGGAGGAGTGGCTCGGACGGGACAGTCTTTGGGGAATCAGGGAGACGGACCCGAGGGCTGTTCCGGGGACTTTAACAACGATGTCCGAGGTTTGGCATTTGGAGCAGTGTGGAGGAAGCCAGTCAAAGAAGAGTTTTTGTGTTATACNCGTTCTTCCTCAGGGCCACAGAAAGTGACTTCTCTGAGGAGGGGTTTCGAAGTGGAGATTTCGACAAGAATGCGAGCAAAAGAGAAACGGTTTTAGTTGGCTGAATGGGTATCAGTTAAGATGGGATTACCAATCGCAGAGCCAACCCGAGCAAGCATAAGAGGGGACCAAAACCTGGGATCGAGATCAGAAAGGGTGACCCAAATAGGTAAGGAAGAGAGGCATGAGTAATCTAAAGCCATTCCTTTATGCCAACGCTTGAGAAGAAGGGTCGAGTAGCCGTTGACAAGCCAAGGGCTTTTGTGGAGGATTTGGGCGAGATCCTCGTCGGTTTTGAATTGGAAGATGAAGACTCCATTGTCTAGGAGTATGATCTTGGGAGGGGAGATGAAGTTCCATTTCAAAGTGATGAAGCCTGTCATATTTTTGTAACTAACTGGGCGACCCGTTGGAATGCCAATGAGGGAGTTAGTCCATTTGACATTGAGATCCTCAACATCGGCATCATTGAATGGTATGAAACCATCTTCCATTCCAGGAGTATTGTTGAGAGGGACATGGTCTTGGGGAGGGTAGGAGCCAAGGACGGCTTATTTGAAAGAGATAGGGGAAGTAGTGACTTCTGTGGAGGAAGGGGGCGGGGACGGGAGGGAAGCCATGATTTGCGTAGGGGTGGGGAGTGAGTTAGACGGCGGGGCTGGATGGAAGGGAACAAGGGGATGGATGGGGGAGGACGACAAGCCGGGGGAAGGTGAAGTGATGCAAGAGTCGGATTGGTGGGGAAAATCGTGCTCTTTAAGGTTAACTGCTTTATGTGTCTTGGGAGGGGACAAGTCGTGAATGAGATCGTTAACATTAGGGTTAATTACGATCTTATCGAGGGGGTTAAGCACGGAAGGGAGAGGGACAATCAAAGGGGTGGGCAGCGACGTTGTTGTGGGTGGAAGCGATAAGGGGGCATGGGGAGAGGCGGACTGGGCGGTTGGGGAGGACGGCGGGGAGATGCCGAGCGAGAGAACAGAGGAGGCCGCCGGAGGAGCGGGTTTGGAGAGCCTAGCGTTATTGCTTCTGATTAGGTCTTCTGGAACAGGTTCAAAGGGGGAGGCTTCGTCCTCCGATGAGATCGGGGAAGTGGGCCGTGAGGGGGTGGTGGTGGCAGGGAGTTGGGAGAGCTTAATGGAGGATCGTTTATGCCGTTTGGGACCATCCATCGGGACGATGGCGAGACGGCAGGAACCAGGAGGGGGAGAGAAGAGGGAGCGCGTAATAGTGGATCAACATACTTCTTTAGTATTGAGATAATAATAGATTTGTTTGCTATGGTTAAAACCTTGTCCGCAGCATATTAATATTTTTAGTCTCACAATAACTAACTTTAAACTTTTCCTCCTTTGTTATATACAATATAATGCCTCTTTCGTTCCTAGTATTCATGGGGTATAAAAAGAAGAGCTTAAAAGTTACATAAGCTAATCCTAACTATCATCAAGTTTTCACACCTGTAGACAAGTACAAGAATAATTGGTGGTTAATCAGACTATTCCCTTATATTGTAGAACTCAAACAACGAAAATAATTTTGGCAAACAAAAAGCATAGAAAGCAAGAATTAGAGTACCAAAACTCATAGAAGAAAAGAAAAGGGTCCGTTGATTTCGATTTCGTAACTAACCTGGTGGAACAGGATTGTAACCGGGAGGAGAATAGCAGAGACACGCGATTGAAACCAAAACTCGACGGTGGCGATGAGGGAGGCAAGCGAGGCATCACGAATTAACGAGAGTAGTAGAATCGATCCAATCTAGCGATAGTCAATACTCTCATCATTTTTTAGGTTAGGGTTTTGTTTCTACGGAATTTTGGTTACAACTCCAGAGAGAAGTTGAGTTAAAATTTTAAAATATATTTGGCAATCGGCGAGGGTGAACTTTATTTTTCAATCTCTCTCGGGACTTTTTGAAATAAATTCCTTGAGCATTTAAAAAGGTTCTAGTGACTTAAAAATAAAAGTCCCTAGAGCTTATTTTATTCTTAAATGAATAAATTAATATATTTTTTACTGGACTTTTTATATTAAGTTCCGAGAGTATTAAAGTTTTACGGAATTTTTTTCAACACCCGAGATAATTGTCCCGAAAAACTAAGGATTTGTACTAGTGATTGAAAGCGTTTGACAACATTCTAAATATAGTGTGATTACGTGAGACTTAAGCCTTTAGCATCACATTTAATTCTTATGCCTAGAATCACATCCGTCTCAACTAGGTCTTTCTTTGAAAACTTAATGGACAAGAAATCGTCATCGTCCGGTGGTCAAAATTTGCGAGATGAAGCTACTATTTAGTTTAACACTATTTCCAACATTAAGCCTTTGTGATTAATTGTAGGATAAAGATACTAAATTATAACCATATTTAGTTTAACATTACAAATTACAGTTTATGATTTATATTATAAGTTTACATGTGGTATCAGAGTCTTGCTAAGATCATTATCTTAGTTTGAAATTATTGCATAATCCTATCAATTTTCATGTTTCCGTGGTTATTTATATCAATTCCTAAATGATATCATGTCTGGATTATTATTGTTCATACTAACAACGTGTATATTTCGTGAGATCCACTTAATGAAACTGATATTAGGGTTTTAGAACTAAAATTAGGGTTATTTTTTTGTTTGGTTGATTTACGGGCATTTGAAAAACTAGGGTTCTTATTCATGCGAATGTTATATTTCATTTTTTATGACGTTTATATTATGATTCACAATCTATCAGAGTACATGCATGGACGTTAGACTATATAAGATTATTGTTGGTTAAATTACTAGCATATTGTATTGTCAACGGGTAGTTAAGGATCATGAATAATACAATCATAATGTAGATATATGATATAATTATGTGATTGAACATGCATATGATCGATATCCACAGTACTTTACTTGTTTGTTTGAATTTTGGAATCACTCGTTTATGCATAAAATCAAAAAATATTAGTTTGTGTTATGAAATTATTTGCTAGGAAACATGTATATAGATGCACAATTTACTAGTATAATAATGTATGATATTATTACATTGTGAATTTTAGAAAGAAAAAAAATGTTGTACAACGTGAACTATTCACCTTTTTTACCTTTTTAATATTTTATTAGGAAATTCACTCAAGCTTGACCTATAAATAAAAAACACTATCATTATCGTAACAAGATGCATAAAGAGCAAGTTAGAAATCTACTCTTATTTTCTCCTCTCTTCTAGTTTCATTCTAAGTGTTCTTGAACACATTCCACAAAAGATATAATCTAAAGTAATCATTTCATAACACGTTGTCAGCAAGAAGATTCTAAGTTTCCAACTGAGCTCTTCTACTAAGAAAACATGGAATCTTTTATGGGAAGGCTCGATGACAAGGACCAATGTCGTGTAGACAATGCCACCACACATACAATCTTGAGAAATAAAGAGTATTTCACATAATTGAAACATTTTAAGGGCAATGTGAATACAATATCCGGTGTGGCTAGACTCATCGAAGGCTCGGGAAGAGCTCTTGTTCTACTCCCAAAAGGGATGAAAATTGTAATAAATGACGCATTATATTCGAGTAAATCTCAAAGAAATTTATTGAGTTTTAAGGATGTGCGTCAGAATGGATTTCATATGGAAACCATGAATGAAAATGGGAGAGAATATTTGTGCATCACAACATATGAATGTGATAAGAAACAGATCCTTTAAAAAATGTCAGGACAAGCCTCCTAATTATATGAAACATATATTTATCTGGTTGAGGCTAATGTGATATCTAACAAAAGGTCAGATGACTGAGTTGAATTTACACTTTGGCATGACCGATTGGGTCACCCAACATCAATGATACGATGATGCACATAATTATAAAGGGTTCAACTGGACAGCCACTAAAGAACATGAAGGTTTTGCCGCCAAGTCATATTGTGTGGTTTGCTCACTTGCAAAGCTTATAATTAGACCTTCTAAACGTAAGGTTACAAGTGAGACTTTTGCATATTTGGAAGGGATACAAGGAGATATATGTGGACCAATTGCTCCACCGTGTGACCCATTTCGATATTTATTGTGTTAATTGATGCATATACAAGATGGTTACATGTCAACCTATTATTGACTAGAAATGTGGCATTTTCTAAACTCCTTACTCAAATAATCCGATTGAGAGCCATTTCCGGATTGTACGATAAAGAAAATCCGGCTTGATAATACATGAGAACTCACCAACAATAGGCCAACATTTATGGTACGTAGAAGATGGGTTGAAGGCCACTCTCATCCCCTTTACTGCCTTCCAGACTTTCAACATGTTAACCTACGGTCTGAGTTAGGCTCATTTCTCTTCCGGAATGGGATTGGGGCAGTGGCGGAGCCAGGAAGAATTTTTAGGGGGCAATGTTCAATTTTTTTAATAATTTTTTTTTTGGTCATACTGCTTGTATTTTAAGTTAAATTATATTTATATTATATTAAAATAAAAATAAAAATTCACATAATTAATTACAGCTGTTAAAAAAAAACTAATTGATTTCAATGAGCAATAAATCTAGTATTATACATATATGATGTGAGGAGTAAAATAAGAATTAAATAAAATGACATTAAATAAATTATCAAGTTCAAACTTATATCATTATAGAATAATCAAAGAAATAATTTAATAATAATTGAAATGGAATTAATATATCTTTATCCAGGCACGGATCTAAAGGTGGGTTGAGATTTGCTCCAGCCCACCACAAAATATTATATTGTATGTATGAAACTATAAAGGAACACATAAATTAGAGTGGCATATTGGTTTTTCTATATGCAAGAAAGGAATATGGTTACTTTTTTTTTACACAAGATAAGCAGAATAGGTGGATCAGTATCTAGACACCGATCGACCTACAGCATCCTTACGGATGAGTACAACCACATCGTCTAGGAGATCGTCCTGGTCTTCAATGGCAGAAAGTCCGTGTTTTGCTAACTTGTCCGCCACCGTGTTGATTTCCCTGAAGATGTGAGTGATGCTTGCTTGAGAAAAGCCTGAGATGCTGAAGGAAATGTCTGAGATGATCATGTTTGTCTCCCACGGGGGTTTCCAAGCATGGTTAATCGAATTGATCAGCATTAGGTTGTTTGCCTCGATCTCAATAGCTGAAACTCCTAACTGTTTAACCTTTTGTAGGCCTTCCCGCAGAGCAAACACTTCTACCTCTAGAACTAAATTTGCATGACATTTTCCTTTTCCGTGTGCCAAACAAAGGCCGTGGTTATCGCGAATGATGAAACCAAAGGCAAATTGGTTGTTGTTGTCAGATGATGCGTCAAAGTTAAGCTTAACGAAGTTAGCTTTTGGTTTTTGCTAGCTGATATTCTTGGTCTTTCTTCTTTGTTTTTTATTTGTTTTGCTCTGAGTTAATTGTTTAATGTTTGCTTGTTCCCAATCTTCAATTTGTTTAGTGCACTTTGTTTTAGGTTTTGTGTTGGCTTTTTATTGTTAAAGATTATTTGGTTTCTATCCAGCCAAATATTCCACCAAATCATTACCACTTGTCTAAATTCTTGTGTTGAGATTTTATCCTTCAATGCTAAGAGTGTATCATAAGTGGATCGATTGTACTTTCCAGGGTCAGGTGAGTGCATTGGCACTAAAAGAAAAGGTGTTTGGTGCTTTATGTATGGTGATTGCAGAACACGCAGTGCATAACTACCGGAATTTTTTATTTGTCAAGATTTTCTTTGGTTGGGAGGCCATTTAGGACCATTTTCCACGTGAAATTTTGAACTTTCGGCATAATGCTCATTCTCCATATCCATGTTTTGTCTTTTGATACCCCAACTTTTCTCCTTTAGATCATGTTAATTGCAGATTTCGTGAAATACCATCCGTCGTCGTTTGTAGAACAATAGATCCTATCTCTTATGTCATTTGTTTGGAGGTTGTACTTCTTTATCTTATTAATGATGTTTATTTTAAGAAGGCCTTCAAGTTGATTCAAACGTTGTTCATTCCACTATTTATCCAAGATAAAGGTATCTACCTTATCCGATGTATTAATTAGGGTTTGATCAGTTACTACTGAATACAGGGGTTCATCCAGTAACCATCGATCTTTCCAGAATTTTCCTGTACTTCCATCCCCTACTCGCCAACGTAGGCTTTTATTAAATTCTTCTTTCAATTTGGTCAATTTCTTTCAATGCCATGATGTATTTTTTCCGCAATCGTAATTCCATAGGTTTTCCCCACGGAGATATTTTTCTTCTATAATTTTGACCCATATATTTTCTGTTTCTAACATAATTTTCCATAGGAGTGTCATTTGTAGTGCCTTATTCATGTCCTCAACCTTTCTTATGCCGGTGCCGCCTAGCGCTTTTGGTTTACAGATTTTATCCCAAGTAATTAATGGGTGGTAGTTTAGTCCTTTGTTCCAGAAGAAATTTCTATTGATTTTTTCTAATTCATTATGAATGCTTGCAGGTAACATAAAAGCCTGCATTAGGTAACTTGGTTTTGTGTTAAGGTTTGCTTTAATTAGGGTTCGCCCCTCTTGTGAGAGAGATGAAGCTTTCCATTTCGAGAGTTTTTGTCTTGGTTTTTGAATGACTGAGTTGAAAATCTCTTTATTGACCCTTCCATTTATGATAGGACAACCTAGGTATTGTTCTAGATTTGTGGATGAGGATATCCCAAGATGAGCTTATATTCTTCTTTTAGTTGCGGGGTCCACATTATTTGAGGTTTGAAAGGCAGATTTGTGATGGCTTATTACTTGGTCAGAAGTTTCACAATAATCATTCAAAACCGATGGTATCATCTACAAAGGCTAAGAACGGGATTGATGACCCTTGTTTTGTTATGGGAAAGCCAATTGATCGTGGGTTTTCTCTGCTTATTTTTTTTTGTATATTTCTTGCTAAGATTTTAGCTCCTAAATTAAAAAGGAGCGGGGATAGTGGATCTCCTTAACGGATACCTCTTTGTGGGCAGAATAGGGTTGTCGGTGAATCGTTTATTAGCAGAGAATACGAGACAATTGTTACGCATTCATTTATCCAATTTCTAAATTTCACACAAAACCCAAGTATTTGCAATACCAAATTAAGGAACTTCCATCTAGTTTATCGTATGCTTTTTCCATATCCAATTTAATGGCCATATACCCTTCTTTTCCTCTTTTTGATCTAAACCCGTGACAAGTTTCGTGGGCTATAAGGACATTATCATGGATTGCCCTATTTTTATTAAAGGCACTTTGTAGTACGTGAATCAGTTTGGGTAAAATGGAACTTAATCGGTTAGCTAAAATCTTGGCTATGATTTTGTATACCGTGAAGCAAAGACTGATTGGTCTGTAGTTGGCAGTTGTTGTTGGGTTATCAACTTTCGGGAGGAGTACAACAAAGGTGTGGTTCAATTGTTTAAGGATTTTGTCAGTTCTGTAAAAACTTTTTACAGCTCTTGTGACTGATGGGCCAACGATGTGCCAATACTTCTAATAAAAACCAGCTGTCATCCCGTCAGGGCCCGGCGATTTTTCACTACCGATGTCAAACAGTGCATTTTTTTATTTCCCCGGTAGGAAAGACTTCGCTAGTTCTGTGTTCTCGTCGTTAGTAATTTCTGGTTGTATGACTTCTAGAAGTTTTTGGAGTTTGCGAATGTCGATATTCGACACTCAGAATCGCGTTCTATAATCTTCCAAAAATTCCTCATTTATATATGTCGCTCTCTTTGGATAGTATGGTACCATCACTTCTTGTTATATTTGATATTATCTTCTTATTTCTTCTGCCTGTGGCTTTTTATGGTGAAATTTCGTGTTTTTATCACCTAAGCGCAAATTTGCCATTTTGGCTCGTTGTACCCAATATTTATGTTGGTATTCCAGGATACATTCTCTTTTCTTGCATAATCTCATTATCTTATCATTTAATTGTTGATCAAAAGCGGAGAATAGTTGCCTTTGAAGGGTTTCTATTTGTTCATCAGCAAATTTTAATTGGGTATTAATGTTCCCGAATTTCGCACGACTCCAATGTTTCAAGTTTTGTTTTAGCATGTTAGTTTTTTTAACAAGTTGAACATATGTTTTCTTGGGAACTAGATTCTCCATGTTTATTTAATTACGTTTTAACAATCTTGCCGTTGCATCCACATAGATTCGAAACGGATTGGTTTCTTTCTATATGTTATGGCTTGGTTTTGTAGATTAATCGATATCATACAATAGTCCGAGGTACTAAATGCATGGTGTCGAGTGTGAATGCTCGGGTATTCTTGTATGACTTCTAGGGTTGACATTATTCTGTCAGTTTTTCATACGTGTTTTCTTCTCCTTCCCTCCTTTTTTTCCATGTATACTCGTTACCTTAAGTTGAGAGGTCTATTATTCTGCATTGGTCAACTATATCATGTAGTCTCTTATTTTTATTATTACCAATGGGAGCTCCTCCCTTTTTGTGTGAGGGTTCCCTTAACTCATTATAGTCTCCTATGACTAGAGTTGGCTTGTTTGATGATTTGAAATCGGAAACAAAATATGACCAAAACTCATCTTTCTTTTGTTCATTAGGTATTGCATAGATCCCGAAGATTCGCGTTTCAAAGCCCGAAGTTTTGTTAATATGATTTAGCGTGATGTATCTGTTATGTGTTCTAATAATTTCTATTTTTTCATTTCGAAATTGATACTCTTTCCATAACATACACAGACCTCCCGAGAAGCCTAGTGCCGGTACGAAAAGGATGTTATCAAAACCCGCGCTTTTCCATAATGATTCATCCGGTTCGGAAATAGTTTATGTTTTTGCGAGGATTATAATCTGTATACCCTCGTTTTTACATATAATGTTTGGATTAGTCCAAAAGTTTTTCTTGCGCATTCCCCTACAGTTCCAAAACGCTCTTTTCATTTCTAGTTATATCGTGTTTTGGGTGGCAGTCTTCCTTCTAGTCCTACCTTTATGATTATTTTGTGATCTATTTGTTCGGTATTCGTTTGTGTTATGATAATCTGTATGTTGTTTGTCCCGAGGCGTTTGTCATGATTGAAAATAAGAATGCCGTTTCTAGCGCATGCCGGGGTGTTATACCAGTTTATGCTATTTGAAACGTTATATATAACGCCGTAATTATTGCGTATAAAATTATGAAATAATCGAAATATTCGAAACCCGGCTAAGGTGGTTTCTGAATCTGCAATATGTTGTTCATTTGTATGAAGACATGTTTTTTCTGCATGATATCAAATTTGTGGCTCTTGACCATATATTTCCATATCCCGTTGTTCTTTGATCTGTTGTTCCTTCTCGGTTCCGAACTTAATTGTCTATGGTTTCTCCGAGGTATATATCGGGCCCAATTGTTCTGCTGAGTTCGCACTGTTTCATGTGGTAGATAGCTGTTACTTGGTATGAGTGATTTCTGCTCCGATGAGTTATTCATCAAATGTTTTGTAGTGTTATAAAAATCATATGGGCTATCGAGTTTTGTGTCTCCCTTAGAACAAAGCCATTTATTAGGATACCAGATTTCATTTGGTCGATTACATGACTTGGAGTATATATTACATGTAAATAGAAAATACTCTATCATAGTTCTTGGACAAGATCCGTATCTTGTTGTAGAGCAAATAGCCGGTGCGTTCCCCGACCGTTTGTTCGAGTAGACGTTCTTCTTTACCCAACTAAGGAGTTGGCTTTTGTTCTTAACATTATTTCATTGATTGGGTTTTGCTCATGGTGCTTCATTTTCATTCCTCCCATTGCCAATCTGCACAACATATATAAGTAGAGCAAAGGCAATAAGTAGTTCCATTGATTACTATCTATCAAGCATGTAATATAGTTTGTATCCTATTAAGTTGCAACTAGAAGGCAACAGGGATACATTGGTGATTAAGACTTAATAGAGTTTTACACTTGCTAGCAACTCAGTATTTATCCAGATATTAAACCGCACTAACTTACGGTAACCGCACATCAGAGAGTCATCCTCAAGGGTACATCAGTACATAGAACCTTGATCGGTGTGTTCAGTTCATAGTCGGTTAGATTTATTCCTTTCATTTTCAACCTGTATATCACAAAGAGAGAGAGCAAGAGCAGTATATATTTCCAGTGGCTATCAACTATCCTACATGGAGAAAGTTTATAACAAGATCGGCTGTCATTAAAAATCAGAGAAGTATTATTGGTTAAGTGATTGTAGAATTTTACGCTTGTTCTGGTTTCAGTAGGTGTCGTTTGTTGAGGTTGTTCGTTGGTCTGAGGCTGGCTATTGCTTAATTTCTCTTTAGGTTTTTGTTCAGTTTGTGTGTTTGAGCTTTTATAAATGAAAGCTTTTGTTCATTCATTTGAGAGAGATAGGGGTTTTTGAGAGAGGAGTTGAGGAATAGAAGAGAGAAGATAGGCTTCAAAGTGTGACGTTCTAGTAAACAAAGTGTTCTTATATATAGAAAAATTTTCATATTTGTCCCTAGCCAGTCATATTTGTCCCCTTACCTCCAAATAATTTTTTTTTCTCTTCCAATTCATCTCCTCTCTGCTACGCTATCACACAATTTTAATTAATATATTTTTTTATATAAAAGGATCATCTATATTTTATGTATATTATACACACAAACTTTTTGTAGTTTGGAGAATAAATTTGAGATTTGATATGTTTGTTTATCATTTTGTTTGTTTTGAAATGAGAAATTATTTTTTTAAAGAATAATCTAATTAACTTTATATATGAGGAATTGTTTTTTGTTTAAAAAATCTAATTAACTTTATATATATATGGGTGTGTGTGATTTTGATTTCCTATTACGTGATTTCTATATTATTTAAAATAAAAAATATTTTGGTTTTAAATATTTTTTGAAAACTTACTTTTTATATAAAATAAATTTAGCATACCCAATTTTTTTTCCTATCCCGAATCCGTCCCTGTCTTTATCCGATTTCTTAAATTGTAAAAAGCTTTTTGAAGTTCATTGAAAATACCAAGTTTGTAATTAAGGTATAATGAATTAGTCAAACACTAAAACTGTGACCTCCACAAAACTCCCATTTCCTTCCATTTACATAACCAGCTAAGCTAATGGAACATGATGTTTTTTCTTACATAATAATATTTAAAGTTCAACATTGGCCCCTCCGGCCCCGCCACTTGGGAGGTTGGGCGGGCGACTATTTGGCATACAACAAATTTGCTCTGCAGTATTAATGCTGTGTGAGCTATATAAGCGTCGAAAGAAGGAAACCACATGAGCCTCGAGCTTCTCACAATCCTCCAACCGTGTTTCCGAGACAGTACGTAAACACATGATCTTGTTCTGACGTCTTCTCATAATAGTAGAGGTATGTTAATACGTGACTAAAACTAAAATAGTAGTACACGAAAGAGATTAGATTTTAGGGTAAAGACGGGAAATAATCAAATTTGAAATATTGATTATATTATTGTTAATATATAGTATTTCAACAAAAAAATATTTATAAATATTTAAGATTAATCATATGCAATATAAAAATATATTTTGATAATTAATTTATTCTAAAACTTTAAAACAAAACCAAACCCAAAACTGTAAGAGATTTTGGGCTCGTTTAGTATATTCTCGGAATTAGGGTCTTGTTTCTCTAGAATTATAGAAAAGATAATTGAATATATAAAATATTTAGAGAGAAAATAAACTTAATCTAATCATGTGATTATTCTCAAGATTTGTGAACTGAATATTTGATCAAAATTTTAGATATATAGAAAAAATAAAAGAAAAAAAATGATAAACTAATAAATAAATAATAAGTCTAAATATATGGTCTAATATACGATTTAATATTTTAACAATTATCATTTAATGGTTGAGATTCATGTGATTAGATGAAGATTTTTTTTCCTAACACTTCACCGAATTAAAACTTGCTCGAAGGACTGACATGATTGATTAACTATTTCATGAATTAATTATGAGCATAGCCACATTTGATATTTCAACATAGCGGACGTAAAATGAGCATCATGATAAAGAAATTGTATTTTGTTTTAGGAGTGGGACCCTCGTGTCATTTTGAAAGTGGTCGATAGGTGAACGAGCAACAGCCCAGGTCTTTCTTGATCGTTTCTTTGTTCGGAAGCAAAGAAAGTGGGCATCAGCCAATTTGTTAAAGAAATTGTATGCGTTCTATCTTTATTAGTTAAGCATACATGCACCCTAACTCAGAGGAGGACACGTACATGAGTGTGAACCGGGCCACGGAACGAAATCGAGTTGGCTTGATTGGCTACATTAAGTCTTTAGGAAGCAGTTGAGACTGTACTTCACCAAGTTGAGGAAGCGGATCACTTTAATAATCAAGATCGCGACAATGATGTAGTCGGCAGGAAGTATGATATTGAGTTGAAGAATTAGGTAATGTTTTAATTTGTGACCGGAGATCCATTGTCAAACTATTGATCCATTAGGCTAGGGTTTCGAAAGATTGGCGGTGCATAATTAGGAGTGTCCAATTTGTAGGACATAAAACCGATAAGTAATATGGTTTTTCGCTATTTGCACGACGGTTTGTCCGTTTGTCGATTTTCGGCCTCTCGATACACTAACGATGTTTGGTATAGTCGAACATCATACCTTCTCTATAAAATTAAAAGGGAAAATACTTTGAATATATAAGCAATAAATTAAATAGTAGATAAAATTTATATAAGAAAAGTTAAAGTATTAAATAATATTTACAATATTATTATAAATTAAGCTTTTTAATTTCTAACCATAAATTTGAAACCAGAGGGGGAACTAGTCACCCTCAAGTCCCATAGATGTGGAGAACATGATAGATATCAATTACAATTTTTGGCCCGGAAGATGAGAAGACGAAAATCAATTTAATTTTAACGTAAGTTATATAAATAGTTAGATTGAAATTAGCTCGAACGTAATTTAACGTTATAGTTGATATGTACTTTGTTTAATATTTTTATAGTTTTTACGTTAAACTTTTTGTTAAATAACTCTATTTTTAACATGATCCAACATTTTATTCATAAAAATAACATATAATTTGTTAGTTTATCTTTACTTTTTAATTTATCCTTATTAGTTTATTTTTATCGTTGAACTTATTCTTTATTTGTTAGCTTGTTTAATTTTCATCTTATTTTATTATTATGTTGTTTTTTTACTCTTGTTATAAATACTTTATCCGATCAATGAATAAAACAAGTCTTCAGTTCACAAATTTCTACATGGTATCAGCGATATTTAAACACACTTCCGTCTAAGAACACTCTAAAACACAAACCCTAGTTGCGCCGCCATCACCAATTACGGTGGCAACGACTATCCTACCAACCTACCAGCACTCTACAACCGACTTCTACCATCCAAGAAAGAAGAGAGGGAGGTCCATCAAGTCCTCATAGTATGTTTTCGTTTAGATCATATTGGCGTGTTATCAAGGAGCAATGAAGGGAGGAGGTTCATCAAGTCCTCATATCCTTTCGCTCATGCCTACCCTAGGACGCTAATCAACATGCGCCTTACGACGCTAATCAACATGCATTCTAGGACACAAAACTTATCCTAAGACGTTAATCTACTTGCATCTTAGGACTCAAAATTTATCCTATGACGCTAATCTACCTGCGTCTTAGGGCCCAACCTACCATATCGACACAACAAAATGAAGGGAGGATGTTCATCAAGTCCTCATTTCATCCCCTCTTTGAGTTTCTATTGTTGAAGCTTGGAGTAGATGAATCACAACTCCAACTTCGGAAAGTGGTAGATTGTTGGCCCATAAAGATGGGCCAAATAATTTATCAGATTATCTTTATAGTTTATCCCTTTATTTGTAAGTTTATCTTTATCGTTAACATTATCATTTATTGGTTAGTTTATTTACATCTTATTTTATTTTTATATTATCTTTTAATCATATAATAAAGATTATTTTCGATTAATAAATAAAACAAGTCTTCATTTCACAAATATATATAAATATTAAAATTTAAATTTCTCAAATAAAAACCCAAACCTTAAGTACAAAAACGTAATCGAAGATCGAGAGATTTAGAAGAAAAATTAGAGAAAGTTTAAAAATGAAATGTTTTAACCTTATTTTATAAAGAGGGTAAAGCTTAATCCAACTTGTATTGAAAAAGCTTCATTGCTACAGTTCACACACTTTCCAGTTTGGTTTCCCACTACGTTTTATTTGTTTATACATCATTTATCAACAAACTTCCTTCAATTTCTTTGCTTGTTGAAAATGCGTGTGACTTTTAATTTTGTTTTGACTATTTTAATCTGATCATCATCGTCATTAACATGATTAATGCACCTAACCTAGCTTTATTAATATTCTCCAAGGAAGATTCATCCTCTGAGGCCTTAATTTCAAGTCGTGGATAAAAAGATGTATGGTTCCTTTGAATGAATTGATCTTACACAAGCTTTAAATTTTAATAATATTGATTATTGATCAAATAAACTATACCACATGGTCAACGCTACTATGTTAATATCCTACCTGGTGTGAACAAATTATTTTTCCAACTCGAAATTTTCTGTTTTGCAATGCAATTTTGAAGTTGGAGTTTACTTTAGAATGATGTCTACTCTTTTGTAGTACGTAAGTACACTTGAGAGTAAAGTTCAATTATATGCAAAAGAGACTTGATAGAAAAGATCCAAATGAGGAACTAGAAGGATTCCAAGAAGAATGATGAAGGAATTTTGATGAACTTTGTTTACTTCACTAATAGTTTTAACGGTTTAATTACATTCATTAATATA